>PVJI01003732.1:0-118504 GCA_004026765.1 Micronycteris hirsuta | reverse complement strand
TCATCCATCCATCCATTCACCCACTCATCCATCCATCCATTCACTCATCCATCCATCCATTCACTCATCCATCCATCCATTCACCCACTCATCCATCCATCCATTCACCCACTCATCCATCCATCCATTCACTCATCCATCCATCCACCCATCCACCCATTCATACACCTAGACACTGTTTGTCACAGGCTTGGTGGATGCTTGGTTCTGTGCTAGGCTCTGGGATACAGCGATGGGCCACACCAATGACCAATGAGATAAACATTCTACAACAGAGGATGGTTCTAATCAGTGGAATGTATTAAAAGTTAGAAAATTTTACTCTGAAATCCTGATTCTTGGAATAACTGGGAGAGCAGGCAGACAGACCCCGGTTTGCCCATGGCAGGGCCTGCCAGGGCTGTGCGGCGCTGGGCAGAGCATGTGCCTCTGGCTCACCATGGTCCCGCCACCCCCTGCTGTCTTCCACCTGGACCGTGTTGCCTGCCTGGTCCCAGGAGGCCTTTCAGTCTGTGCCCCTCCTGTCCCCACACTAAACTAGACCCTTTACAGCAAAATGGGGCTTGAGGGTGCGGGGAAGTAAAGATGGTAAAAGAGCCAAAAAAGATCTGCAGACTGCAGTGTGCTGTTCAAAAGAAGGGACCGCTGTCGTGGAGAGCCTGAGCTGCTAGGTGTGGGGTTTCACGGGCTCTGCTGTCAGCTGAGGTGAAACACTTGTTGACATCCTTCCAACACACTGCTTAGCGCCGTCTGTGGTGGGCACGTGGCCTGTCTCTCCGGCCAGTACCCATATGGGCGGGCCTTGGGAGCACACACACCCTTCCCATCATGTCTTTGATGCTGGTATGTTGGCGACACTTTTCACTCTCCTGCCCCCAGTGAGGGGTACAGGTTTGTTTCTACTCACTCATCCATCTATGCAACAGATCTTTAGTAAGCACCTGTTTGCCAGGCACCATTCTAGACATTGGGGATATGATAGTAGACAAGACAGGCAGCTATGAAGGAGCTTACCTTTACCCAGGAATAAATGACTGCCCGTGGCACCATGTCTTGCTGGACGCTCTGGCTGTTCTTGGCAGGGTGGGGGTGGGAGCTGGGTGGATAGACGAGGTGGGTGTGTTGCCGCAGGTTTCGCCAACTGGATTCTGTGTGCCACCTGTGCCCCAGGCCTAGCCACTTGCCATCATGGCCTCCTTAAGGGGTGAGCAAACCCCCTGCAGCCTTGCCCAGAGGCTGCCTGCCCACAGTAATGGACACTTCACATGCGCACAGCCACAATGACTCGGCTCCGTGTGCAGGGAGACCTACTCCGCCTGTTACAGCCCACACAGCGCATCAGGTGTCCTCGTGCTTTTACTCGGACGCTAATTATTTAGCATCAGGACAAGTGTGAGATGGAAGCATACCTGGCAGGCAAGGTGGGCATGGTCCCCACCCACATGGAGCCTTTAGGTGAGACTGGGAGGGTCAGCCAAGCCAGGCCTGAGGAGTCGGGATGCCTTTGAAGGGAAGTGACAGCTAAATGAGAAGAGTAAGTAGGAACCGGGGAGAGGACCACTGTCTCCGCTAGTCTAGAGAAAACCGTGTGTGGCGAGTGGGAGCCTGGCTCACTCCAGGCAGTGGGAGCGCAGCCAATGTGGTTGGAAAGTGGAGTCTGCACACGTGAGGATGGGAGGGGGCGGGAGGGCAGGCTGGAGCGGTGAGACTGGGGAAGTGTCCCTGGCGTCGAGATCCTTTCGTCCTGCACACCGTGGCCAACCACCGTGACTTTCTGAAAGCTGGGAAGCTCCATGGGAAGTCCCTGCAGGGCATGCCTGGAGCATTTTGGCGTCTTAGTTGGGTGGAGGATGGACTTGAGGGGCCAGCCCTCGGGCACAGGCTGCGGGTGCCTGAGGAGGCTGCTCAGGGGTCCGGGGTGAGAGGAGGTGGCAGCGATTCTTGTAGAAGTGTTTGAGTGGAACTGCTGGGACGGGGGCTTCGTCCCCTGTGGGAGAGAGGGAGGCAGGGGCACAGGAGGCCTCGGAGGTGGGGGGCGGGTGGCTGTGAGGAGCAGGAGGGAGGAACGGGTTGGGTGGAAGAGATCATCAAGGTGGAATGTCACTGTGCAGCTGCCCAGGATGCTGGGTATTTAGTTCGGAGCTCAGGATCCACAGTAACAGAGCCCGGATGAGAGGAGGTGAGCTCTCTCTCAAGAGTGCTCTGGCGGGGGTGGCGGGGGTGGCCTGGCATCCAGCATGAGGAACCCCAAAGATGAATGGGAAGAGGGGCCCACAGAGAAGCAGGGTGGAGAGGAAAGCCGGGGATGGGTGTCCTGAGTGCGCCCGTCGCCGGGGTCAGGCGACACCACACACTGAAACATGTCCCGTGGATATGGCAGTGAAGAGGTCACCTTCAAATGCGAGTGTGTTATTTAGAGGAAAGGTGGGTGAGGAACGGTGGGAGGTGTGGGAGCGGGAGGGGTGTGCCGTCAAGGGTCACAAAGAAGCGGGAGGAGGCAGCTCCACACCCTCCGAGAAGGACTGTGGGTGTGGGAAGCTGAGAAAGTCGCCCCAGTGACTTGTTTCCTCGGTGGAGGGGGGGCGACTCAGCGTCGGCAGGGGGTTGTAGAGACTGCCTGGGTGGACCGGAGGAAGATTCCCGGCAGCCGAAGGCTGTGGGAGACTCGTGCACATCTGCAGCAGCTCAGCTGCTCCGAGAAGCTGGCCCCTCCCACAGCTCTTGGGTGTCCGCTAGAACAGACAGCAACTCTCTTTTGCCTGGAGAAATTTTGCTTCAATGAGAAGGATTTTATTTCCTTTAGACTCTGGGAGGAAATAGATCTAAAAACTAGAACTTCAACAGAAAACACAAACAGGCTTTGGTTCTTCTCCTTGGCTTTGTTCCTAATTAGTAAGCCACGCTCTGAAGATGCTGCGTCATAACTTGAAATGACAGCCAGCGTGACACGTTCGTGGGTGAGAGTGACCTGTGCCCCATGGGGATCTGGGGTTCTGAGGCTGGGACGATGGGACCTGCACCTGGGCTTCGGTATTTTTTCTTCCCATACCTGTCAGCTGCAAACGTGGATTTTTCCATGCTGGCCCACACCCCTGCCTTCCCTCAGCATCCTCTCCGTGCGCTGCTGGGGGCAGCTGGCTGTCAGTCCCAGGTCGATTGATTCACGTCGGAGCCCCAACCCCCTGTGGCCCCAGAACATGGGGCCGAGGGTGGGGATGGATTTTGAATCAATCGATTTCTCGACAACAGAATATCCAACCTATAGAAAAATCTTACAAGAGTTTATTTGAGCCACAATTTTTGAGGACATGCCCAGAAGCAAAATTCCAACAGCTGGAGAAAACGCTCCAGAGAATGGCATTTTCAGCTTACTTTGTACACCAGAAACATGGGGATGTGCGGAGGGTTACACAGTTACATGAAATCGGTCAGTGATGGATGGAGGGGGCGAGAGGAGAGTGAAGCAGGGCGATCTCCGGGACTGGATAAAAGCCAAGTGGAGGAAGCTGCGGGCCTGGAACCCGGGACCTGGGACCTGGGACGGGACTACCCACTGTGACCACTTAGAGATGGGTTTTTATGTTCAGACCACCCTTCGGTCCCACATTTGTAAGGCTTGCCATGAGCTCCCCTCCACCCCCAGCCCCGCCCCAAGCTCATCAGGTTTAGCAGGCGGCCCCTTCATCGTTCGCAGACTGTTGGATGAACTGACAGAAGCATAAAGAGGGAATCTCCTCCAGGCTCCTGGCAGAGAACATGGGTTTCAGGGTCTGTTTGGTGACAGCTCACCCCCTTGGTCCAAGCCATGTGCTGTCACTGGAGCAGTCTTCCCAGTGACAGCCTGTCTCCAAATCTCCCTCCTTTTCTCAAAAACTTCAGTGGCTCCCAGTTTCTTCGGCGCCGAGTCTAAACGTCTCAGGCTGGCTCATCTCCGGGCCTCCGTGCCAGATGGGATGCCTCCTCCCTGCCCTCCAAACCCGGCTCATCCTGCCCCTGCTCCTGTATCCCTGGTCCTGGGACCCGGAGCGCCCTGCCTCCGACAGCGTAGGATGTAGGGTTGGGCTGCGGATGAAGACTTCCTGGGTTCAGAATGGGAAATGGCCCAGATGCTGTGAAAAGAAGTATGGTGGCTCCTCATGAAATTAAAAATAGAATCACCATGTGATCCAGCAATTTCATTTCTAAACAAAAGGATTAAAAACGGCATATGGGAGAAACAGTTGCCACCCATGTTCATAGCAGCAGTGTTCACAACGGGGAAAAGGCGGAAGTAACTCATGTCCAATCAACGAATAGATGAATGAACAAAATGTGGTGTGTGCACACAATGAAATATTATTCAGCCTTAACAGGGAAGGGAATTCGGACACCTGCTATCACATGGATGACGTGTAAGGACATTATGCTGAGTGAAATAAGCCAGTGACAAAAGGCAAATGCTGCATGATTTCACTCATATGAGGTCCCTAGAGTAGTCAGGTTCATGGAGACAGAAAGGGGGATGGCGGTTGCCTGGGGCTGGGACAGGGCCAGGAGATCGTGTGCAGTGCGTCAGGGCTGCAATGGGGCCGGATGGAGGCTCTGCAGAGGGATGCGGTGGTGCTGTCCCCCGTGTGCCCCCCGCGTGCCTGTGCTTAGTGCTGCTGACTGTACACTTAGAAATGACAAGTTTCATGTGATGCATATTTTACCACCATTTTAAAAAATATATTTTTTAAAAAAATGGAAGACACTTCAAAAAGGTCCGTGAGAGAGAGATGCCTTAAGAAGGTCCCCGTCTGTCTGCACAGACCTTGAAGATGGAGGAAGGCGCCCCAAGCAATGGCAGGGGCCTGTGGCAGCTGGGTCAGCCCTCCTGGTGCAGCCAGCAGGAGAAGGGGGCCTCCGTCCTGCAGCAGGAACTGAGTTCTGCCAACAGCCGGAATGAGCAGAAGCAGACTCTCCCCTAGGACCTCCGAAAAGGGTGGAGCCTGCTGACTGGCACCTTGCTTTTCATCTGACGGACAGTACTGGACTCTGCCAAACCCTGAGGACGAGGAGTTTGTGTTGTCTCAAGCCATTGGGGCGGGGCTGGCAGGGAGACATTGTCAGGCTTGGAATCCTGGCTCTATCCCTTTTCTGCCATGTGACCTTGGGCAAGTTTCTTAAGCTCTGTGCCTCAGTTTCTCCACTGGTAAGTGGAGTGTCTGAGTGCACGCACTTCATAGGTTTAGTGAGGTTTAGCGAAGCCACCAGAGCGGCAGTGTTGAGTGCAGGGCCTGACGTCACCTTGAGCCCCGCCCACACACACACACTGGTATTGTTCTCATCATTCCTCCTGGGCCGTGTCACATGCCACCATCCTCCAGGGTCCGCCTGAGCCCATCTCACCCTCTGGAATGAGGGACTTACTACTCAGTGGTATCCTGTCTTCCTCTGCTCCATCCACCCCTCCTGGGCATCTAGCTGGAGCTCCCACCACACTCCACTTACTTCCCCACCCCACCCCCTTGCCACTGCGGGGCATGGGTAAAGGTCAGTGTGGTGCAGTGCTGTGCACACTCACTCCAGGTTCGAGCCCCAGCTCTGCCTCTTACCGGCTGAATGGCCCTGGAAACCCCCATCATCCTGAAGATGGGGGGGTGGTAGAGAAATGCAGGGGAGCTTGAGCAGAACTGAGCAGGCAGAGTTGACGTTAGACCAGCAGGTCTCCATGCGTCCAGAAGGGAGCCCCATCCTCTGCTGGAGTTGTGGGAAGGGGGTCCACAGGCCCCCGAACACCTCTCCAGCAGCAAGGTCCTCTCTGAGCCAGGCACCCCCACCCTGTGGTGTGTTTTAGAGCCTGGCCAGGGGTGCATACATCCCTGCCACAGAGCCACACATCCCGTGGGCCTTTCTGTTGATCCTGCCTCCCAACACTCTCAGGACAGAGGTCTCTCCCCCCAACGGGACGGGGGCCATGTGAATTCAACACCCACACCTGCCACGGTGTGGACACCCAGGACACATGAGGTTCAGAAAAGCCTGTGACTGATATTCTCTTTCTCAGACTGGGCATCCTGTATGCAATCTATACAATGCGAGCACATCTCTCTCTGGACGTATACACCGATCCTTTCCTCACAAAGCCATACTTTAACAGCTCAGCGGTCCACAGCCATGTTTTTGTGTGAATAACTACACTTCTACACCTGCCTTAGTGCTGAGGCTGCACCACGGGTGTGCGCCCAGATGTAACCGGTTTTCTCCTATTGGACACTTAGGCTGCGTCCCGTGCTTTGTGTGTGTAAACAGTACTGCAGCAAACAGCCCCCCTCACACACATTTGCTCATCAATCTAACTTCCCTTTGATGAATTCCCGGAAGTAGAAATGCTGGCTCAAATGACTGGCAAGTTTCAAAGCTTTGGTCACACACAGCGTTTCCAAGTTGGCCTCTCAAAGCATGTGTGTTCACCTTCTTTTTGCAAAGAGTGGTATCACTTTTTCACAATTTTTTAATTTTTAATTTTAAAATTGATAGGATATCATTGATATCTGGGATGAGAACATACTAATCATTGCATTGTTACAGCACGTTCAAAGATATCACCACATATAATTTCTCCCTATGGGATCTCTCAAGATCCCTATCATATAGATGGATGGGTCTCAGAGAAGAGGCTGAGGAGCTGGTTGAGGGTCACTGAGGATCAGGTGACCTGGGCCCCACAACCTTCTGCTCCTACGGCCACCGGAGGGCTCCCTGGGAGGAAGCGCCAAGGAAAGGGTTGGTACATGGGCTAAACATATTTTTCAAGTTTTTCATTCTTTGCATGAGCATGCCTCCCACTAGCAATCTGCAAACAGTCTTATTGTAGCGGAGGTTGGAGAGAGAAGGAGCTACAGCTCCCAGCCACAGGTTATGAATTAACGCCTTCTTGTTCAAGATGGCGATTTCCAGCCGTGAGACCCCTTTGCTCTGCAGCCTCTGAGAGTTCTTGTGCCGAGGCCACCAATTCAAAGGCCACGTGACTGTCAGATCCCACCTAATGGCATTATGGGTGAACCTACAAAGAAAATGGGGCCCTGGCTGGAGTAGCTCAGTGGATTGAGCGCGGGCTGGGAACCAAAGGGTCCCTGTTTGATTCCCAGTCGGGGCACATGCCTGGGTTGCAGGCCAGGTCCCCAGTGAGGGCCATGTGAGAGGCAACCATACATTGCTGTTTCTCTCTCTGTCTCCCTCCCTTCCCCTCTCTCTAAAAATAAATAAATAAAATCTTTAAAAAAAAAAAAAGAAAATGGGGATCTGTTCTCAGGGGAATTGTCCCCAGGGGATCTCCAAATCTCCTACTTTTGGTGTCACAAAAAAAGTGTTTTTGTTCTCTTTAATCTAATGAAAAACTGGCAAAATGAAAAATTTGGTGGCAGGGGGGATGAGTACATGGAAGTAAACCCAGTCCCACCCCCTTAAAATATAATTTCTAGCCTTTTGTTCCTTCATAGTGCTTGTTTACATAGATTGGTTATAATCAGTAGCCTGCGTTATTTTGTACTCTTGGTTTTCTCACCTAACTCTGAATAAACATTTTTCTCCATTTGAGCACAGCCATCCTAATTAGTCAAGTGGTTCCACAGTAGTCCCTCAGATGGGTGCACCCCAGTTCATTGTCTGGCATGTACATCATGCCCATGTTTTTCTATTGTACATGACTGACTTAATATGAACACTCTTGCTTTTGCTGAGTTCAGATGAAGATGAAGCCCAGCAGAGGGTGTTCTGGAAACACCCGTGCGGTCCCCTGCGTTTCTGAAAGGGCTTGTGAGTGAAGCCTCTCCAGCACCGGCGCTGCCATTGAAAAGAGAAAAAATACTTCCTTCTCAATACCTCAGGGAATGGAAAACCTAGATTGACTTATGCTCATTTTAAAGATTGATAATGACAGAATTTTGTCATTCCTAGTATGGGGACTTGGAAGCTGTGCTTGGGAGACGTTCTCAGTGTAGATGGCTGTGGGTTTAAGGATCTCCCGCCTGGGGCCACGGGTGGTAAACACTAGGGTACGTGGGAGCCACGGTCTCTGCCCCCAAGAGCTTTGCAGGAGCTGTCGACATCCTCAGTTTCCCAGAAGATATAGAAAGTTCCATGAGGATACAGATACAGCCCTGGGCAGCGTCAGAGGGTCATGGGTTCCATCCCTGGTCAGGGTGCGTGTGGAAAGGCAACTGATTGACGTTTCTCTCACGTCAGTGTTTCTGACTCTGTCTCTCTGCCTCTGTCTCTGTCTCTCTCTTTCCCCCCTCCTCTCTCTCTAAAAGCAATGAAAACATGTCCTTGGGTGAGGATTAAAAAAAAATACATATTTTTTAAAAAAGAATACGTGGTTTAAATCGTAGCTGAAAAAACACCAGGCATGCTCTCACTAAGCATCGGTCATGTAACTCACGGTCAGAGAATGTTTGGGAGGAGACGGGAGGAGCACCTCACAGAAAGCTTTGTGCTCGGGCCGGGCCGGGCCGGGCCGGGCCTGCGCTCTGCCTCAGCGGTGGTCAGCACGGTGTGGCCGGAGCAGAATGACCAGCACTTTGGCCGTGGTGCAGACGTGGGAAAGCCCAAGAGAGGGAAGGTTAGAGGTGGAAGTGGTCTTAGAGGTCACCCAGAGGACAGCTTCCTAAACCTCAATATGAGGGGTCTTACTGAAGTGCAGGCTCTACTTCGGTGGGTCGGGCGTGGTGCCTGGCACTCTGCGTGTCTAACCAGCTCGGACTTCTTCAGACCGCCCATTGAGTAGCAAGGAGGTGGACCAAGCCTCTCCTTCACGGGGGGAAATGAGTCCCAGCGAGGAAAAGGGGCCCGTCCAAAGTCGTGGGGCTTGGCAGCAGCTGTGGCAGGTTAGTAAACAGTCTGAGTTACAGCCCAAGATTCATTTAGGAAAGATTAGGATATCAGGTTGGGGCTGTTTGAGGAAAGTAAAGAAATCATTTATGGCGCGCCTTCTCAGTGCCAGGCCCTTGACACGCTTTATCTCCCTTCTCCTCTCGACAGCCCTACAAGATGAGTGCTTTGGCTTTTATTTTCCAGAGGGAAAGCCGACCCTCTGATGGCCAAGGCAGCGTAACCAAAGTCCAACTGATATACGCCTCAAGGCCCCTTCCACTTCAGCTGCCCTTCAGTGCATCCAAGGGGCTGAGGTGTTTGCCTCGGGCACTTACAGCAGAGCTACGCAGCCACTGAGTGCTACATTTCCCCAGCACAGTTCCATGTGCTCCTTTGTGCTGGAAAGTCTTTCTTTTGCTTTCCCTCCTAGTCACTAAGCCTCAGGCCTCAGCCCCTTCTGTCTGTCTTCACCATACGTGATGCAACCTGGAACGCAATTCAAACCGGCTTAGTCAGAAAAGGGATTTCTTCCAGCTCTGACTGAAATCCCCGGGGTCCAAGTGACAGCGTTGGGAACTGGTCCTCTATCCCTTAGTGCTGGTTTTGTTTCGGTCTCTGCAGCCACATGCTGGCCCCTGGCAGCTCCAGGCTTTCATCCAATGAGATCGGCATCCTGGTCGAAAAGGAGAGCGCCTCTTCTTTTAATAGTCCCTAGTGAGCTCCAGAATGGACTCTCATTGGTTGCCGTGGGTCATGTGCCCATCCCTGAGCCAATCATTGAGACCCTGGAAGGGCAAGCCTGTGTCTGGTGCTCACCTTGTGGCTGGGCTATTGGTGTAGCTCCCTGTTTTGAGAATGGAAAACTAAGGAGTGGTTTTCACAAGGAGGGGATCAGTGGGGTGGACAAATCAATAGACACAGCTTCCAGCCTCTCCGATCTGCAGGCTGAGCAGGAAAGTCAGCACTGAGTGCTCCCTGCCTCTGGTAACTCCCAGCCCCCTGTCAGACAACTAAATATGTACATCTCTCTCCCCGCACGTAGTGAACTGTTAAAGTACTAGGCTAAATAAAGCAAAATGGGGAAAAAAAACCCAGCAGACATTTATTGACTATTACGATGTGCCAGGCCCTGGGCAGGTCTATTAAAGCATGTTAATTCTTTTTGAACTGTGAGCTAGATGTGATTATGATCATCCCCATTTTACAGATGAGAAGCTTGAGGGTCTGCAGTGAGAGAGTGGGGATTCGAAACGGAGCTTTCTTGAAAGAATGAAGTTACACCTGAGCCAGGCTCTAATTTACTGCACGATTTGCATACCCAGAGACGGGACATTACCGAGGACCCGTGCGGGCGCCGTGGGTGACTCGAGGCTGTAAGAGGGAACAAATAGGGTCCCCACGTCACTGTGAAGTCATTGGCAGGATATATTGCTAACTGGGAAAGGCCCTAGGTGCAGGCCGTGCATACAGTGTGCTGCCTTTTATTTAAGTAAAAGGGCAGGGGGGAGATGGATGTATATATCCATATTTGCTTCTATCTTAAAAAAGAAACAATGGAAGAATAAGCCACAGGTTTACAAAACCAAACAATGTACCCTGTTTAATAACTTGGCTTCGGAGCCCTATAAACATTCTACATAACTCAAAGCCAAAGTTAAACCAAACAGAATAAAAGCCACCCCCGGACACTGAACACAAGCGAACACAAACAGCTCTGTGTACAGAATTCATGGCACAGACTCACAGGGACCGCTTGGTGACTTTGGATCCCCCTCGTGTGATCCAAGTGGGACAGAGACAAAAGGAGCCACAAACAAAACCGAAACTGCCCTCAGTAGTCTTTGGTTGGCAATAAAAGTGGTGTTGTTGTTTTGAAACAATTATACATACAAACATACATATTTAACCACAAGTAATTACATCAACGTCCTTGAGAACCAAGGTTTGCATCGTAAGGGAAGGCTTACAAACCTAAAATCTTGGAAATTAAGTAAAATCTTGTCATCATTAATGAGAATTGGAAACAGCAGGATAAAGTCCTTGCTTTATTCTCTTAAGCAATTGCGTTAATGTCACACAACAACCACAGCCCCACACCAGGTCTCCCGCCTGGAGTCAACCCCCCACCACCACCCACCGAGCTTCGGCTCCGCTGGCCCATGCCTTCGCCTCTGCCCACGACAGGCCGGATGGTGGCTCATGGGATGGACGGGGCCAGTACTCCCCTGGCTCCCGCGACCCCCAAGTCTGTTTGGGTGCTATGCCCAGGGTCCCCTGGTTTTCCCAATCAAGGCTGAGTTCAGGCTGGGCACTGCTTGTACAGTATGTGCGGGCCTCCGTGGGCTGGGCACGCAGGCAGCCTGAGGCCCTGAGAAACTTCCGGTCATCCGGGCAGGCTGGGAACCCCCAGCTCAGGACCAGACCCCGCCAGGCTGAGCCCCGACTGCCGAGGACAGGCTTCTGTCCTGGAGAGTGGTGTGCTCACTCGGTCCTGCTGGAGAAGCAGGACTTGGCGGCTTTTGTTTTCCTTTGTTTATTTATGTCTTTAATAGGCTGGCCTGGCTTCACCTGTGCTTTGCAGGCTGTGGGTGTGTCCCACCAGAAGCCTCCGTCGGGCTTGCAGGCCTGGCATCCATGGACTTGAAGGACTTGTGGGTCTCAGTGCAAGGTCAGACACTGCCAGGCGTCCTGGCCCCTCCTCCCTGTCTCTGTGGGCCACTGCCCCAGGAGGTGTCGAGTCCTGGTCATCAGGCTTGGCCTGGGCAGGTTTTTCCACGGGCCAAGCCCGGTGTCGCACACCCGTGCCTGACCCTGGCCCCATTGCACCCCTCTGGGCCTCAGTCACTGCTCTGATGGCTGAATTGTCTCCTCAAAAGGTTGCAGCCCTGCCCCCAGTGTCTGTGGGTGGAAGCTCGTTTGGAAATAGGGTCTTTGCCAATGCCATGGCGAGGCGGCCCCTAAGCCAATACGAGTGTGTCCTTGTAAGAAGGGAAAGCTTTGGACACAGGGACAGACACACACAGGGAGAACGCCGCATGAATATGAAGGCACAGATCGGGGCCATGCACCAGGAAATGCCAAAGACTGCCGTTAATGCCCCAGAAGCCCACCGCCCCTGCTGACGCCGTGCTTCCGCACTGGCAGTGGCCAGACTATGACAGGAGAAATTTCTATTGTGTGAGCTACCCTGTCTGCGGCACCTTGTTACCACAGCCCCAGGAAGCTGATGTTCTTCGTGAGGTCACCACATGGTGACCATCACATGTTTGTCTTTGTTTTGGAAAGCTTTAAGCCAACACTGAAAAATCCATAGGCCTCATGTAAAACTCAGATTTCAAGTTTCCTTGAAAAATCAGCAGGTCTGCCAATGCGGGTGTGTTCCTGCTCAGCTACAGGTGGTGGAGCAGACACGCGGCCGCCCCTTTGCAGGCAGAGACCCTGAGACTACTCGGTGCGTGTCTTGAGGGGGCACGTGTAATACAGACCAGGTGCTTCCCCCACATATGTACTTGCTTCCCTCTTTGCTCTGGTACCTCCACCCCTGCGTCTGGGCCTCCTCCGTCCCCAGGCCCACCCCCAGTGTGCCTCCCCGGCATCAGCTGCCTCCCGCTGTCTCCTTGCAATGCCTGTGCCCAGACCCTCTGACCCTTCTGCTTGCCCTCCATCAGGAAGGCAGCCCTTCTCTCTGCCGGGACCCCACCGGCCCCACACACTGCTGGCCCCCATCCTCTCCAGTTCCCATGTTCCTCCTGCTCCCGGGCCAGCCTGCCCCCCCTCCCCCCCACCGCCGCTGGGCCGGCCCTCCTGGCCCATCCCACTGCCTAATGTATCCCAGACTCAACAGTTGGCAATCTTACCCAAAGTCATTAATTTTCTTAATTACCATTGTAAAACTCCAAAGCAGTGAATTAACCTGTCTGTCCAACTTAGCAGCTTCTCTTACACATTCACGTCTCCTGCCCCAGCCCAAAAATGTCGAAAGGGGGAAGTAGTAAAGGAAACTGTAGAATGTGCAAAAGAGAGGAAAACGTGGATCATTTTATCCTTCCAATGAAAAGACGATAGGAATGGAGCATCTACGCAGAGCTTCGTTTGGCACCAGCCTGAAATGTCGTTCCTGTCGTTTTTGTCTTATCATTCATTTCAAGTATAATACCGGTAACACACAAAATAAGTGCCTGAGCCCTGAAGCGCACGACAGAACGACAGACGCAGAGCGCAGCGAGGAGCCGCACCGAGCTCACGCCCGTTCTGTCTCCCCACCCCCCTCAGGTGACTGCTGCCCTGAACTTTAGCGCCCCGTCCCCTCTCACTAAGTAATTAATTTATAGAGGGGGGAAGGGAGGGAGAAAGAGGGGGACGAGAAACATCGATGTAAGAGAGAAACATTAATTGGTGGCCTCTCGTACACGCCCCGACCAGGAACCTGGCCCGCAACCCAGCGTGTGCCCTGACTGGGCATCGAACCGGCGACCCTTCGCTTTGAAGCATGATGCCCAACCATCCGAGCCACACCGGTCAGGGCATCTTTAACCCTCTTTCTTTGAACTCTTTATTTGAAAACCATTTCAAATTCACAGAAAAGCTGTGAAAATAAAAGAGTACAACGAGCACCCACATAGCCTTTCCCCTGATTCACCCAATGTCGACATTTCACCCCATTTTCTTTATCGTTGGATCACATTCTCTCTCCCTTTTCCCTCCCACATACACAGGCAGTCACACACGCGCTCACACACAGACACACGAGGCTTTTGTGATGAGTGGAGGTGGTCGCTGTTTGCGGCTCTGCCCTGCTTCAGTGCAAGTGTATTTCACAACAAGGAGCACCTCTCAGGTGACCACACTGCAGCTGTTCGCTTCGGTGAACCCACCAGATGGGCCCGCCACCACCTTTTTGTCCCTCTAGTGCTGGATCCAGCTCTGGTAGGACACTGGGGGCCTGTCCTAACGTTGACATTAGATGAACTCACCAGCCCCTTACAAAAGTGCAGCGCGCCCTGTTTGGGTCTAAGTGGTTCCCCTCCCGTTTCTGCGTGCGCTGCCCCGGCTTGACTCTGTGCCTCGGGCCTGCCCTGGTGGTGGGGCTGCCCGGCCCCAGCGTGCGCGTGGACGGCTGTGGCTTTGCCTGTTGATGGACAGCTGGGAGCTGGGTTTTCCCAGACTTTTCTGGCCTCGGCCGGTGCTGCAGGGAGTGTTTCTGCACACGTGTTGCCACCCGTGGGAGAGTTTCTCTGGGGTGTACCCAGGAGTGGCGCTGCCAGCTCATCCCTCGTGTGAGTGTTCAGCTTCCCGAGATAATTCCAGATGTTTTCCAAAATGGGCGTGGTCCCTTCCCCTCCACTGGCAACCCGTGAGAGTCCCCGTGGACTTTATATTTTTGGCCGCCAAGGGCATCGTGTATGAGTACTGTGCCGTGACGGTCATAGCTAGTGGTTCTCAGATTGCTAGTGGCATTGAGCATCTCTCTGTGTTTTCTGACCTGTGTGCCATTTTCTGTGAAATGCTAACGCAAATAGTAGCAACACCCCCTCTTGTCCACAGCAGGTGATGTGTGAGGAACTATTTTAAGTGCGCACATCATTTAACAAGACAGCCTGTGACGTAGGTCCTATTATAGCCTCCTTTCATAGATTTTGCCCACTTCCTTTCAGATTGTCTGTCCTTTTCTCTGTGACTCTGTTACATCTTCCGTTTTAGCTGGGTCTCTGACGCCACCCCAGCAGGCACAAGGGGAGGGTGCCACCTCACTGCCAGTGGAGGCCGATGTCCAGGGTGCCCACTCTGCCTCTATTGACACCAAAGGGCATCCCGATGCCCCACGTGGTCTCCAGCAATAAGCAGATGGCGTCTCATTGCTGGCCTTCTCGCTGAGAGCCCTGGCTCTGACCCCCACCCCCAGCCCACCAGAAGGGGTGTTGGGACGCCTCCCTGTCCACGGCCTTGCAGAGGAGTAACCTGGCTCCACACTCATCCCTGGAGGGCAGGTGGGAGGGGAGTCACCATTTTCCCTGTGGAGTTTGGCTGGAGTGGAGAGGTGATTGTCTAAGCCTCCTGTCACGCCAGGAGGCCCCTGTCCCGGTCCTGTGGCTTCGCTGGGGTGGTCCAGGTCTGTGCCCTTTGGTGCTTCCAGGCTCCAAGTCTGGGGCGGGTGAGGCAGAAAGAAAATGCAGGGACTGCCTGCTGAGCCCCAGGCCCTGCGGTCCCTAGCAGGTCTGCCTTCTCTCCACCACAAGTCTTTGTACGTTTTATACAGAACTGTTTTACCTGTAACGCCCGGGACTTTTCGTTGTGCTTAGAGGGGGAAACAGGGAAAGGCATGTTCACGGCACCTCCCGAGCTGTGGAGCCGTGCAGCCGGCCAGCACTCCGCATGCGTTCCGGGTGCTGCCGCTCAGTCAAGCGTCACGCCTGCTGAACAGGTTATTCCTCAGCCGGCGGCGTTTTCTTGCTGAGTGCCTGTCCACTCTGTCTGTTGTGGGCCTGTGACTCTGTCTGTCCATCCACCGGCTGACGCACATGTGGGCGGTTGCCGTGTGGAACTGCTGCACGTGAAGCTGCCGTGAACATTTGTGTGCAGGCCCGTGTGTGGGATACACTTTCATTTTGCTTGGGTGTAAATGCCTCGGAGAGGAATAGCTGGTGATATGATACTTGTAAGATTAATTCTTAAGAAACTGCCAAACTGTTGTTCAAAGCTTCCCGCATCTGCAAGCAATGTGTGAATGCTCCGTGCGCCCCGGTCCTCACCAAACACTCAGAAGGCTCAGCGTTCTTAGCTTGGCCCTTCCAGCAGGTGTGCAGGGCATCGCGATTCTAGTTTGCGTTCCCCCCACGATATTGTGCATCTTTTTATGTGCTTTTATAAATAACTTTTACCCAAATCAATATTTGGTATTATATTATGAAGTCTATGCAAGTATTATTCGAAGTTCAAAATGTATTTTGATTTCTTTTTGTTTTACTTGAACTTCTTTCGTTTGGGATTATATTTGCTCCATTTGTCTGGTGCGCGTCTTTTGTTAATTCTTCCCCCACTGCGGGCGCGCGGCGTTTGGGTCTCGGGCCTCTCTTTTCCTCATTTATTTCATTGCTGTGGGGGAGCACACCCTGCAGGGGTTCCTCGGGTTGCCCGGTGCTGCGGGGCTGGCAGGCGTGACGATGACCTCTCGCACCCCTGGCTCCTCGGGAGCACGGGTCCAGTCTGCACCATCGCCCCGTGTGCACGGTTAACTGTCCTTATCCCAGATACCGGCTTCTTTAATTTGGAGAGCCCCTTATCTTTTTCCCTGCATTCCATGTTCTGTTTTGAGGATCTCATGTCTATTTCCAGTTCGCCCTCTCATTTTGGAGAACGACCTTCAGTAAGGTACATTTAACATCTTTTTCCATCACAGCTAATGCTCAGGGTGATGTTGGTTTCAGGTGCATACCACAGTGGTCAGACATTTATGAAACTTACTAAGGGATCCCCCAAGAGGTCTAGTGCCCTAAGGTGAATTTTTAAAAAAGTAAAATTTTGACATCTCTTATGTCTGAAAATATTGTTATTTTCTTCAGACATTTTATTGGTAATTTGGCTGGGTCTAGAATTCTAGACGAGAAAGAATATCCCTTCAGAATTCTGAATGAATCACCCTGTTGTCTTCGTTTTTGGTGTTGCCGGGGAGTTTAAACTCCCGTGGTCTTCTCTGTCCTCCGTATTCAAAGGGCCCTGTCCCACTGGGCGCTCAGTGGAGCCTTCGAGCGCGGAAACATGTCCTTCAGTTCTGGGAAACTTCCTTTCTCCTGAGGATGACCTCCTCTTCTCCTCTTTTCTCTGGTTTTTCTTCCCGGCACTCATTGTTTGGATGTTGGACTGCCTTCCAGTTTCCTTATCTTTACTGTTCTACTTTTAATCTGTTTTCATTTTTGCTCTGGGATGTTCTCGTAACTCTATGTGTTCTAACCCTTTGTGTTAGTTTAAATTTTTTTCATGTTTCTCACTGCCTTTGATCAGGTCTTTATTCACTATGAGCTGTCCGCGATGATTCGATCTTTATGGAATAAACGAATTAAAGTTGAGGCTGCAGGCTTCTCGGCGCCTGGGTTCTTGGTAGCCGCAGCCTTCGTCCCCCACAAAGACTTCTGCTCCGTGGTGCCAACACCTTCTTCTTTCCTTCTCTCCCCCAGGCTTCCTGCCTGGGACCCCCTTCTCGTCTGATTTGGCTTCTAGTGCAGCTGCTGCTTTATGCCCCCGGAGCGTGGGGTTCTGGCCTGGTGAAGAACGGCGTTCCCGAGCCTGGTCTCCACATGAGGGCTTAGCTCCAACACGATTCCCAGGCTTCTCGCTGGGTCCTTCTCCAGGACTCTGGGATGGATCCTCTTGCCTGGTGCTCCGAGGGCTCTTTGGATCTCCAGGCTTTTCGAGATTCTGCTCAGGTCTGTAGTGAGCATCTGGCGCGTGGGAAGGCTGGTCATTGCTGAGGGGGCAGCTCTACGCCAGGTGCCACGTGGACAGTCTGACCTGCAGGAAGCACTTTGAGTCCAAATGTGAAAATGGCCTGCATGCGCGCCAGGAGCCGTACCTCACTGAGATGGCCTCAGAGGTTACCTAACACCCCTGTTCTGGTCCAGGATCCCAGCTCTGAGACCACATGGCCTTCAGTTGTCCTGCCTCCTTAGGCCCCGTTGGCTGTGACGGTTTCTCAGACTCCCTGGGTGGCCTTGACAGTCTTGAGGAGGACTCGGCAGGTGCTCACGGTTGTGGTTGACCTGATGGTTTTCTCGTGGTGATTCTGGGGCAGGGGGCTCCCTAGGAGGAGCAGCACCGGTCCCGGGCATCACACCGAGGGCACGCGCGCTGGGCGTGACTTCTCGCTGTTGATCTTGATCACCAGGTAGAGGTTGTGTGTGTCTAGGTGTCTCCGCTACAAAGTGACTCTCTTTTCCCCCATCCATGCCAAGTGCTCTCTTTAGTCTCCAGATTTAAACGGTATCTTTTATTTGTTTACGTCAGTGTTTCTTAACTGAGGGGCAATTTTTCTTCTTGGCATATTTGGGAAAAAATAGCATAGAGTAGAGTAGAGTAAAATGGAATAGAATAGAATAGAATAGAATAGAATAGAATAGAATAGAATAGAATAGAATAGAATAGAATAGAATAGAATAGAATAGGATAGGATAGGATAGGATAGGATAGGATAAATCTTTTCCTGTTTTGTGAACACATTTTTCTTATCTTTCTTAGAATATGTTTTGTACTGTTCCGTTGTTGTTTTGCTGATACTTATCAAGTATATATCTTTTCCCAGCTTTTTGCTTTTGATATGTCCCTGTTCTTATGCTTTAGGCACAAGTTTTTACTCATCCGGTTGTCAACCTGTTTCTTTTAGCTGATGAGCATAGTCTGCCTACACATGCAGTGAGTACTGATGTGGTTGGGCTCATTTCTTTGGTCTTTTTAAAAGATGTCTCATTATCTCACTTTTTCAAGGCATTTCTTTTCCAGTTCTTACTTTTTGTTCAATTACCTTATTTTATTGTTTATATCCTCTTTTTTTTAATCTGTTTCCTCTCTGCTTTTTATTGAAGTAAACTTAATAAATAGTAAGGATGCACAAACCTTCAGTGTATGGCTTGATTTTCTTTTTGAACACACAATTTTAGACCATCAGGGTTTTTGTCTTTGTTCGTTTGCGTGTTAGCTTTGTTGAGGTACACCGGCACCCGCGGCTTCCCGTGCTCATGCTGGAACGTCCACTGTCGTTCTCACAGTCATTCCTTTAAAGGTGAGCTGCCCATATTTCTGGGGACATTTTTAAGTTCTCCTCTTCATCTTCGGTCTTCTGTGGTCTCATTTGTATTCATGCCTTGCCGTCTTCCACTGCATTCTTGGTGATGTCTTTATATATATATTCCAGTTCATTAATTCTCTGTTCAGCTTTATCTAATCTGCTGTTTAACATACCTATCGAGTTCTTTATTTCAACCATTATGGTATTCATATATAGAAACTGCATTTCCCTTCTCAACCTCTTCTTAATTATTCAGTCTCTTTTGTTTTCTCATCTTTGTGATTGGATCACTTTTTCTGTAAATATTTTATACATAATTTCTGTAACTCTGTTTCTGAAAATTTCAATATGGGAGAGAAGACTGTTGTCTACTGTTTCTGCTGATTCTCATTCACAGAGTCTTACCTTATTGCACATTCATCTTTTTTTAGGGAGGCAATTTTATTTTTTCATGGCAACACCCACATCAGTTTGATGATGAGTGCATTGTGTGGTCATAACCTGTGGTCCTCCAGTTACCTTTGCTTCTCCATCCACTCACTGCCATGGGGAGCCACTGCCCCGGAGCCACTCCGGTGAAGGTGGAAATTCCAGCCCTGAGTGTCCTTTGCTGTTGACCCTGGGCGCTGTGTCCCGATAGTGGTGCTTCTGTTGCTGTTTGCCCTTGGGACAGTGGATCCCGCCTGGCCCCCTGGCTCAGGCTGCCCGTAGCTCATGAGCATTTTGTGCTCAGTGCGGTGAACGTCCCCTGACAAAACATGCACTCGTTTGGCAGCAGCAGTGCCCAGAGTGTGTCCTGGCCAGGACACCTTGACAGCCACGGAGCCAGAGGCTGTGTTGGAGATTTTTTCTTTTTTTCTAAGCTCTTCAGCCAGGAACCCAAATGTGAGCTTAGAAAAATGTGCCTCAGGCTCCAGTGTTTCAGAGATCATGTCTCTAGATAAGACTCTGCACAAGAAATTTCATTCAGAATTTAGTGCCAGGAAAGCTTTGTCTTCCCTGAGGGAAGGGCCGACTTCCTCTGCCTTTTGGCAAGCGCGTTGCAGCCTTCTCGTTCCCTTTGGTCCACGCTGCCTGGAAGTATTGGGCACACAGACGCCGCATCACGTCAGTGTGTCTGGTCCTCAGGACTGGCTTCCTTCTCTGCCTCAAAGTCATAATTTCTCATTTGTATGTACATGCTGACAGATTTATAGCCCATTTGCCTCTGTATCTCTTTTATGGAAAGAGACGAGTTATAAGTAAACTAAGTTAAACTTTATAAACATTTTGCATTTCCTTCCCTTGTGTTCTTAAGATATCAAAAGGGAAGGCGTGGCCTGAAACATTTATGCAGACTGCTCCGGCTGCAGGTCTGAGGCTCCGTCCCTCCCTGCGCTCCCTCCTACGGGCAGATGCAGCCCTGCTTTTCTGGACTGCGTTCTCTGCTCACTTCCTTCGCCTTCGTGGTGGGCCGGGGGTAGAGTGAATTGTTTTGGGGCTTTGCCCGGCTTACGGGTGAGAACCAGACCTTGCCTACATTAAGACACTTTCCAAGAGTGTTCTGAGCCCACTGACATACGTCCTGTTCACAGCAGGCGGGGAGGGACAGGTGTTTTCACCCCCACACTGAGCTGGCAGAGCGGGGCGCCCTTGGCAACCTCATCTGTGAGTTCTGACCTTGCCCTGCCTCGTCTGTGGACTCACAGAGACTGACGGCTAGGTGACTGACGGCTAAGTGCTGAAGAACCGGGCTGTGGGGCCAGCCTGCCCATTCGTGCCCCTCCACCACTCACCACGTACTCATCACAGCGCCTTCAGCAAAGCTACTCAGCCTCTCTGTGCCTCGGCTTCCTCATCTGCAAAATACGAAAAGCGATAGTATCTTTTACTACTATGAGGGCAAAAAGATTAAATGTGGGAAAAAAGATTAAATGTGGGAAAAGTGCTTAGAACATATCGAAAGTGTTCATGAACGTTAACCATTATTATTACTATTTTTAAATTCTTGTTAGCAGTGCTATTATCTCTGTAGAGATTACGCTGGACAGAGAAGGGACCATTGGAACTTCCCAGCTGGCACATCCTGGGGACGTTCCCCATCTCACACCGAACTTACCCCGTGGGTGTCTCTAGTTCAGACCCACTGTTTTATTGTTGCAGCTCACTGCTCTCACGGCCCTTGTGTCCTCCCTTCCCCCTCTTCTCTCCCCTCCCCTCTCCTCCCCTTCCCTTCCTTCCCCTTCTTTTCCTGCTTTGCCTGGCCACCCTCACCCACCCTCCTGACCCCAGGCTGCCTCATAATCCGATGCCTGCAATTCTTTACCAGATTTTCCTCTGGGCAGAGGTGCTCTATGTCCAGCTCATGGTCAGCCTTTCGCCCCTCCTCCCCATCTCAGAGTGGCCTCTAGCACCCTTCTGGAGGGTCCGGGCCGCTGCGGTACATGTTTTCCTTGGTTCTTCCATTCACTCATTTATTCACTCATCCCAGTAGTGCCTCGAGCTCCTGCCCCCTCTGAGGTTTGTGACTGGGCCCCAGTTTTGGGGCTGTCGGCTGCGCTTCACAGCCCTGACGCAGGTCCCTGCTCTCCCTGTGAGCAGAGTACTTGGCCCACTGAACCCCAAACCTGGTGTGTCTGACTGCAGCTCAGCCTGGCCTCGCCAGGCCCATCTTGGGTTATGTGCTGGCCGCCTCTGATGGCTCCACAGCCCCGGGAGCCCTGTTGGTGACAGCTGGGCCCAGGGAGCCTATGGTCCTGGGAGAACAGTTCATGCCTGGGGACAGGCCGGTGGCTGATCACGACCCACGTAGGAGAGTCAGTGCTGAATCCTGAGCAAATCCCGGGTCAGAGCTGGCAGGGTCAGAGGAGGGCAGGCCAGGACACCAGGTGTGTCTGGTGACCCCAGTTTTTCGAGGACCCAGCCCCGACTGTGGGCACACCACTATTGGAGTCAAAGGCTCAGTGTCCCCACTGCCATCTGATCCACCCACATGTGGCTCCAGATTTCCTAGGACCCAGAGACAAATGTGCACATGCAGGTGACAGAAAAAATGTTCTTTCTTCCTCCCGATCCAGCTTGATGACGGGGTGGTGGTCTCCCAGGCCTGGCTCAGGCAGGAACTGCGGCGACAGCAGGGTTATTGGAGAGGTGAACGGGGGACCAGTGGGCGGCGCTGCTCTCTTGGTTGGAGCCTCAGTGGGACGTGTGCCACGGTGTTCGATGCCTGTGACCCTCAACCAGCACCTCTGAGTGGCCACCTGCCCCTTTGACGTGGTGACCTGCTGCGCCAGTCTGCGGGGGCTGCCGTTACAGCACAGCACAGGCTGGGGGCTGCTCAGCAGAAGTGTATTTGCTCACAGTTCTGGAGGCAGGAAGCCCCAGTGAAGGTGTCGGCAGGTCTGGTGTCTGAGGAGGACCCTCCCCGTGGGGTGCAGACTGCCACCTTCTCGCCGTGTCTCACACAGCCTTTCCACTGTGCAGAGAGAGAATTTGAGGCCCAGCGTCTCTCCCTTGTCTCATAAGCCTCCAGTTCCATCAGATCAGGGCCGTGCCCTTATGAGCTCACGGGACCTCAATGACCTCCCTGAGGCCCGGTCTGCAAATACAGCCACTCTGGGCGTCAGGTCTTCACCATGTGAATTCTGAGGGGCGCCGTCCAGTCCATGACACCCACCGCCCTGCCAACACGTCCGCATCCCCGGCACGTGGCTGCTGCAGCCACGCCAACGCTCTCACCCCTCACCTCTGCGTGCAGGGCTGCGCCAGGTCCAGCTCCGGCACTCTCTATGACATCGCCAGAATCAAAACCAAACGTGCCATTCCAGGCAAATGAAAAGCTAACTTCATTCAAAGAATGTTATAAGGTTTCTACTACCCCCTCCTGATATAATGGAGACCCCCTGGGGTATTGCGAAAGCAGACCTGGCCGCTCCCCTTATCTCCTCGCCCTGCCCTGCTGCGGCTTCTCCAACAGTGGAACTGGAAACAGACCAGATTGCCAAAACAAACCCTGGCATTCCCACACGCAGGGAAGAGGGGCTTAAGTTGCGCTTTTTAAATAGCGGCAGTATGTTCACACTGGCGGCTTGTACCTCATAAAAGTCTGTTCTGGGATTTGTGAAAGACACAGGTTTTAGATACGCAGTGACTTAGGGCCAGGTGTGAGCACCCACCCTGGAGAGGCCCCCCCGCGAGGGCCCGGTGTGCTCGCCCCAGAGCCACGAGGATGCAGCTCTGCTTTGGAGGGGCCTGGAATCCCTCGCCTGCAGCCCCCATGGCCCCACAGATCAGACCCACCGGCTGCCTCTGGCCTGCCCAGGACCAGATGGGCCAGGAGAAAAAGTTCTTTGCTGGACTCACCTCTCTGGGCCCCTCAGCATGTGGGGGCCGCCAGCTGGTCTCCCAGAGCTGCTTGCACTGAGGGGCTTTCATGTGGGTGTGAGGGTCGTGGGCGGGAAGGGCAGAGAACTCTGGGAGGGGCTGATGACCAGGTGGCCAGACGCCCACCCTGTGTGGGGACCCCTGCTTCCCGGGGCTCCCTTGTTAGAAGCTGAGAAGGCTAGATTGAAATAGGCCTGTATCCACCACAAAGCATGTGTTCTTCCCCAAGAGCAGCAGAGGCCAGGAGAGCTCCGGGCCTGCAGGGCGGCAGTGTGATGTGCTTGGGCTATGTCCACAGGTGGCTAAGGAAGGGCATCTGGCATGGAAGGTGTCTCTGGATCTCTGGGGCTCCAAGGTTCCAGAACAGTGAGCAAGGGCCCTGGGAGAGCACCTCTCCCTCATGGTGAGGATTGGAGCGCTTAGTGATTTTGTGCCGTCCCCATGAAATGCTTGAAAACGAGGGTCCCCAACCAGAGTCCCTTCCCTCAAGCATTCTCTACTTTAAGGCCGAGAGACCTACCCATGAACCAGCAGGTAAAGGTTCACCTGATGGGTACCACACACGTGGAGTTGCCTAAGTGCCAGGCGCTACTGTTCAAGCACCTGACACAGCGAATGAAGTCATGAATCCTTCCTGTGACCTGTGAGGTGAGCACAACCATTACTGCCATTCTCCAGACAAGACACCGAGGCACAGAGAAGTCCGGTGACTGAGCCACGGTCCCGGGCCAGTCGAGGTTGGCACTGCCCTGCTTCGCAGAAGCCGGGCTCGTGGTCCATGCTCTTCCCTCCAGGCTGGACCCCGCTCAGCAGCCCCTGCAGAGGGTGGGGGCCTACGAGGGGACCAGGCACTCCAGACAGGCGAAGGAGGTTGTCATGGGGGGAAAAGGAGGAAGACGTGTCACAGAGGGCACGCGTGTGCAGAGGTGGGGACATGCCGCAGCACTGGCCAGTCGGGAGTGGGGACCGGTCTGGCCTGGCAGGAATCAGGTTCGCGTGTGACAGCCTGGCAGCCAATGAATGAGGAGAGACTGAGGTGGAAAACAGGCAGAAAATGTGGCCTTTCTGGGCCCGCACAGTGTTACAAAATGATTTTTTATATGGTGGTAAAACACACATCCCATAAACTTTACCACTTGAACCATTCTGAAGTGTGTGATTCAGTGGCGTTAAGTCCATTTACAAGCTCGAGCAAACATCACCTCTGTTTTATTCCAGAACATTTTTGCCTCCCCTAGGAAACCCTGTCCCCATGAAGCAGCGGCCCCGACCCCTCCCGCAACCCCTGCAGCCAGTCGTCTGCTTCTGTCTGGATGAGCTGGTCTGTTCTGGGTGCGCGTTTACTGAGGCCACGGAAACACAACCAGACAGGATGTGGCCCCTGTGGCCTTCGAGGCTCACCCACGTAGCAGCATGCGTCAGAGCTCCTCTCCCTTCCATGGCCGGACGATCAGCATGCCTCTTGGCGGGGGACCACGGACTCCCCACTGCACCCCGTCTCTCCCGCCCCAGCAGCCCCAGCCGCACGCCGACTTTGCCTGCTTGCATGGGTGTTCATGTGTTCAGACCAGCAAGTGAGACCTTTTTCATTTCGTGGCACACATAAACTAATTAATATAACTCCGCAGCACACCAAAAATATATATTTTTCGTCGATCTGGCAAAAAGTATAATTTCATTGATTTACAAAAAAAGTGATAATAATGGTAATTACTTACCCTTTTGGCTCCAAAGTGACTTTTTTAAAAAAGTAGGTGCCTAGCCTGGCTGATGTAGCTCAGTGGATTGACCGTGGGCTGCAAACCAAAGGGTCGCCAGTTCGATTCCCAGTCAGGGCACATGCCTGGGTTGCGGGCCAGGTCCCCAGTGAGGGCCATGTGAGAGAAGCAACCACACATTGATGTTTCTCTCCCTCTCTTTCTCCTTCCCTTCCCCTCTCTTTGAAAATAAATAAATAAAATCTTTAAAAAAAAAAAGCAGGTGCCTATACTTGTACATAAGGATTGCTGGTACCACGAATTAACTAATCGGGCACAAACCTCATTATGTACGTGACCAATAAGATGCAATTCTGTTGCATGACCTGTATATTTATGGCCCAAGACAGGGCATTACGTCGATGGCTATGGTTGTGTTGCCGGTTGTCATTTTTTTATTGGACAATCTAAAGGAAAAGAAGTCAGTGCCCCTGACTAAGCAGGTATTGAACGTTTCAAAAATTCTTGTAGCACACCGGCTGAAAGGCGCTGATTCAGACAAAAGCGTGAGGTCCAGACTTTGTGGACCCCGAACGTGGTTCTGAGGGTTTAGCCTTTGGTCTGCAGGCAGAGGGTAGCTGCTCAGTGCGTGGATCCCCCTCCTTTGGGGGAGCCATGTCTGTGCTGGGTGACCCTGCCGGGGGGCAAGGCCAATTGTTCCCAGGGGCGCCCCACGCAGAACATGCAGAGTGGGCCATCCTGCTCAGACAGTTTAGAATCAAGACCAGGGGAGAAAGTCATCCTCCTGGGGCCTGGACCAGCTTGCACTGAGGGATTGGCAGAGGTGAGAAGAGGCGAGAAGAAAGCAGAAGAAAGCACGTGGGTGAGGGGCGGGGCCTGAACGTGCTCTGCCTTTTAGAAATGTCTCGTCTCTCTCTTTGTGGCTGTCTCTGACTCTGCCTGAGCCGGCAAGCTCAGGGTGTGGTGAAGGAGAGGGGACAACAAGTGACTGGAAATAATCAACTTCCCACAAAGGATTGAAGGTGGTGATGTTTTAAAAAGTCAGGCTCGTGAGGTGTACAGTAAAATGCGGCCTTTCAGGTGTTCAGTTTTATGAGCTGTTGATACACAGTCTTTTATTGTGGTAACACATACCCAACATAAAACTCACCATCCTCACCATGTCAAAGGTCCAGCTCTGTGGCAGCAGGCACGTTCACAGTGCTGGGTGGCCGTCACCACTGCACCTCCCCCCGCCCTTTACCTTCCCCGACTGAAGCTCTGCACTCAGTCAACACCAATTCTCCGCTTCCGCTCCTGGTAACCTCTCTCCTACCTTCTGCCTCTATGAATTTGCCTCCGAGATGCTGCTCACGTGCAGGATGTGCAAGTGGAATCGTACCACATCTGTCCCTTTTGTCTGGCCTATTTCATCCATGCTGTGGCCTGTGTCCGGATTCCCTTCTTTTGAAGGCTGAATATTATTCCATCGTGTGTGTAGACCAGGGGTCCCCAACCGCCAGGCCATGGACCAGTACCAGCCACGGCCTGTTAGGAACCCGCCCACAGAGCGGGAGGCGAGTGGCGGCCAAGGGAGCAAAACTCCACTCACATTACCACCTGAGCTCTGCCTCCTGTCCCCACCTCCACCATCCCCCAGCTGTGAAAAGTTGTCTTCCACGAAACTGGCCCCTGGTGCCAAAAAGGTTGTAGACCGCGAGTGGGGACCACATTTCATGTCTGTCAATGAACAGTTTGATCACATCACATGTAGGCTGTTATGAATAACTCTGCCATGAACTTGTGTGTTCAAGCATCTGTCTGGGCGCCTGCTTTCACCTCTGTGGGGCATTCACCCGGGCGTGCAGTTGCTGGAACAGATGGTGATTGTATGTTTGATTTTTTGAGAAACCTCCATACTGTTTTCCAGAGTGGCTAGACCATTTTACATTCCCACCAGCAGTGCACCCAGGTTCCCACTTTTCCTCATCCTCACCAACACTTGCTGTTTCCAATTTCTCTGCAAGGGCCATCCTAATGGGCGTAACATAGAATCTCATTGTGGTTAGTCCTAGGAGTTCAACAAGTGTCTACAGTCATAAGATGTGATTTGGGGAGAAAACTGACTTGCTGTACACAAGTGCACTTCTGGAACACCCCTCTTGGGCAGTGAGAAGGAGGTTTCTGGGGAGCAAATGGGGCAGGAGATGGGGGCCCCCCAGACTGAAGGTGAGAAATGCAGCTGGCAGTGGTCTCCGTAGCAGACTGGCAGCTCTAAAGGCCAAAATCCTGGGAGTCTGTCACCCAGACCATAGACATGGGTGCGGGTAAGGGAAACGAGGGGTCAGAGACGAGCTGCTGGGTAGTGCTGGGTGGCTGCCTTCGGCTACACCCTCCTCCCCACATCCCAGTCTCTTCTCGGGTGGGGTTGACAGTTCGCACCCTTTCTTCCTGGCCTCTCACTCACTGTGGTCCGAGAGAGAGCCCTGCCTCCCGAGGCAACTGGTGTAGAATGACGTCTGGCGGGAAGTGCAGCAGGGAGGCTGGCGGACCGCTGGACGCACTGGTCCCCTGCTCACTGGTTTCGGGTGTGTTGCTGACCATCAGAAGTTGGGGAAGTACTCGGACATGGTTTCCTTCACCTGAAGCCTTGCAGGGCGGGAGCCCTGGGTTTCATTATCATGGGGCTCCTGCCCGGAGCCTCCGTGGTTCACGTCCCGTAAGTGTCACAAGTCTCTGCTCGCTTCCAACCCTGTGCGCTGTTTTGTCTAAGCAAGTGGCAGCCCACTTTTGTCCTGCAAATCAAGTTTGAGGATAAAAAAGTCAATTGGTTCAAGATTCCATGACAGATAGAAGATGTTGCATTTTAGAGCAAATGTTGAAAACCACTTGAGATCTGATGGGGTGGAGACAAGGGGGATGAAGAGAATATATACTGCATTCTGCCCCGAATTATCTCCAGAAATCAGCATGTGTGGGAAAGCGAAAGAAGCTCCGTCCCCTGGATTGAGAGGTTCTGGGTCTGGGGTCAGGGGTTATGCTCCGATCTGTGCAGACATTGAGGACGATGACTCGGAAAAGCAGCAACTTCCTGTCTAACGGGGCTTTTCCTGGGAAAGTACTAGCAGAGTGTGCCTGGAGCTCTGTCACCCTCCCTGCATTCAATTCTGACTTCATATAAACTGGGAGGGCTGAGGGAACTAGATCGGCTAAGTGGCGGCACATCCTCAGATCCGTCCCCTCTCGGTGAGCGACGGCGCGGACAGTACTTGGGATGCACCAGGCGCCCTGCATCGTGTCACGTGCGTCTCACAGCAGCGCCATCGGGTTGTGCCTCACATCCTTGTTCACAGTGTCAGGGAGGTTACATGGCCCCCCGGGGCCCCACCACTACACATGCCCTTCGTCCTGAGCTCCTCCCCAAATGAGCCAAATGCCCACGAGGACAGAACTGATGGGTCAGGAACCCGAAATGATCTCTCGAAGTGTATGACCCAATATACAATGTTATATCACCCAATCTTCAGTACGAAATTCCGACACATGCCACGACATGGTGGACCTTGAGGACATTATGCTACTCAGCAAGGTAAGTCAGAGAAAGACAAATACTGTGTGACCTCATTTACACGGAATCTGAAGAAGCCAGACTCAGTAATACTCCAGGGGCAGTAGGATGGCTGTTACCGGGGGCCAGGGGCAGGACCTTTGGGGGAGTGTGGTGTAAGGGTTTGGACTTGCAGCTGCTAGATGCCTACGCTCTGGAGATCGGACGTATGGCTGAGTGGTTATAATCAGTAACACTGAATTATACACTTCAGTCGCTCAGAGACCAGATCTTCATGGTTCTCGCCAAAAGGAAACAAAGTGATAATTATATGATGTGGTAGGTAATCGTGCAGTGGATGTCTTTGACTTCTCACCGCGGTTCACGCTTCAGTATTTTCTGTGTGAGATCTTGTGACACAGGAGGGGCCCCTCCATAACCCTGACCTTTCCGCTCATCCAGGCGAGGGGCCTTGGCCACCTGTACGCATCGCCTGAATAGAACTGTCCCGATTTTGCAAGTTCCTGAATCTTGGGGAACATTCCCCCATCTTCAGAACTGTTATCCACAGCTTCCACAGGGATAAGTTCCCTGTTATCCACATCTTCTAGGGTGTTTTGAAATTTTATGGGTGAGGTTTTGATAGTAAAATTTTTACCTGGATTTACATATTTGTGGCACGTATGCATCAGTTTCACTAACTGCTGTTTTGTAGGCATTCGTCAGGCAATGTGATCATTTCAGACAGGTTTAGCTACCTAAAACATTGTGATTTGAAGGCAGAAGTTTTTTGCCATTTATTATAGGTCTAGGAATTTGCAATTTACATTTCTTTCTCTTGGGATTCTTTTTTATGCCATGTCCCTCCCCCACCACCATCACCGGCACCATTGCCACTGCCCGATGCAGTGGGCACCTGGGAGTTGAAATTCTACTGACAAATTCAGGTTGCTGGCAGGGGTTCCTTTTAATGTCAGGTTCTATGTTTGCATTCAGCTTACTTGTCCTGACATTTCTTTAGAAACAAAATCACACCAGTTTCATATTACTGGAATGAGGTGGGAAATAAATGCATAAG
This sequence comes from Micronycteris hirsuta, assembly GCA_004026765.1. Classification (NCBI taxonomy): domain Eukaryota; kingdom Metazoa; phylum Chordata; class Mammalia; order Chiroptera; family Phyllostomidae; genus Micronycteris; species Micronycteris hirsuta. The sequence goes on along the minus strand of PVJI01003732.1, from coordinate 89,210 downwards.
TTGGCCTATATCCTGTTGTTGGGATTTTAGGAGTACATTTCCACATAGTTCATTACATTTTAGAAGGTCAGATGGCCAGCACCATGTGGTAATTTCTCATCACCTGGCAAAGCCTCCTCATTCATTCATTCAGACATCTGAAGGCACCTCTCTGTGCTGGGCTCTTTTTTAATAAAGATTTTATTTATTTTTTAGAGAGAGGGGAAGGGCGAGAGAAACATTGATCGGGCCCCCAACCAGGAACCCAGCCTGCAACCCAGGCACGTGCCCCATCTGGGAATCGAACCAGCGACCTTTTGGTTTGCAGGCCAGCACTCAATCCACTGAGCCACACCAGCCAGGGCTGGACTCTACAGATATGTTCTCTTATCCATCAGAAAGAAGTGAACCATTGTTTCTGACCCCATCGTGCCTGCAGTTTGGGGAGCCAGACACATAAATGGTGACACAGTGGTCACACGGTTATTGTTAATCGTCCCCTAAATGGTGTGCGTGGGGCAGGGGCAAGTAGTTCTGCATGGGTAAGTCAGCAAGGTTTCAGAGGGGACCCTGGAGCCGGCCTTGACCCCCATCCTGTTCTTTCAAAAAGCTGCCCTTCATTTCCATTGGTTATTTTGCTTTGGTTTATTTTCAATAGATTTGTCAGTAAAATCATGTCCTAAACGGAAAGAATGAAAACCAACTTGTTTAGAAAATCTCGGGCCTGGCACAGAGTTGGTGCCCGTTCAATATGTTCTGTAATAGAAGGAAGCCAGTGGGCATTGCCGGGTCTCTGTTCCTTCCCCCTGGGCGCACTTCCTGACCCCAGCAGGGATAGAGGCAGGCTCCGCCGCATGCCGTTCCTGACCACCTTGTGTGGGAAAGATGGTCAGGCTGGAGTTGGAACCCACAAACAAATCACACTGAATCTGATATCGGAAGAATACACAAAACCAAAACAAAATCAAAAGAAAGCAACACAAGCCGGGGAGAAGACTGTGTGCACAGGGAGAGGCTGACCTTTTCTGAATGTGCTTTGTGGCTTTTAGATTCGACTTTGAAAACATGTAAATGTTTAAACATGTAGAAAGTTAGATGATCTTTGAAAACTGGACCTCATACTTACTTTTTCCTGTGCATCTTCCCACTTCCCATCTGCAGGGGAAGGTGTGAGCAGAGAAAACCCACAAGGGCCGCGTCAGGAGAAAGTCTTTCCCGTGAGGTCTTTCTCGGTCCTTGGAGCTCGGTCCCCATAGTCTCTCCCTGGGCTGCCGTCCAGCACGAAGGTCCCTACCCTTTGGAGATTTTTTTCCCTTTTAAATCCTGTTTCATGTGGCATCTAATGCCTTCCCTAAGAAATTCCTACCTAATCGTCTCCCCAGTACTTCATTTTGAAGGAGAATTATGTGAAATTACATGCAAATGCTTAGTTCTATTTAGGTGTCTGGATAGCTCAAAACTGATCATTTGCACCAAACTGGTCATCAGGAGCCTGTTAGCTTTTTGACCCTATTCGCATTTTTTTCTTGTGGTGGAATATACATAACATTGACCTTTTTAACCATTTTTAAGGGCACAGCCCGGTGGCGTAATGCAGCTGCCACCGCTGTCCGCGTCTGGAACGTTTTCATCTTCTCCAACCGAAACTCTGTCCTCACCACCCGGTAACGTCCTCTTTCCCCTCCCCCAGCCCCGGGCAACCGCCGTCTGCTTCCTGCGCCCACGAGTCAACTCTTCTGGGCACTCGATGTGAGTGGACTCACACGACATCTGTCCTTTTGTGTCGGCTTATTTCATAAGCCCATGAGCATCTACCTCCGAGGTCACCCACGTTGCAGCGTCTGCGAAAATCTCATTCCTTTGTAGGGCCGCCGCCTGCCCTTCCATTCTGTGCTGTGATTGGTCGCGCCCACGCCCCGCTCCCGTGCTGATGTTCTAACCTCGGGGGTGATGGGTGGAGGAGGTGGGCCCTTGAGGGGTGATGAGGTCCCGCGGCAGAGCTTTCGTGAGTGAAAGGGTCCTGAGAGAGCCCTCTTGCCCTTCCAGCCACACAAGGTCACAACGAGAAGGCTGCTGTTTGCCAATCTGGTTTCATCTATCTCTTCTACCTTTTCTTTTTATATTTTTTTAATGGAGTATTTTAAAGCCAACCCTAGACACCTTGTATTTTACTTGCCATTATTTCGCTGTGTGTGTTTCAAGGCTTAGGGTTTTTTTTCCTCTTTCAAAATCGAAGGCCATTATAACACCTGAGATTAATATAAATCTCAAACACCCTATAATTTCAGTCAAAATTCAGATTTCTTTACTTGTCCCAAATTATCATCTTTACATGGTATTGCCCAGATTCTCTGACCACTTCTGGGAATGGGTCCCACTTCCTCAGGCCGAAGGAGCCAGATTTCTTCAGGAGTGTAATAAAAAGTCAAAGACACCTGGTGGCTGTCCCTGCCACCATGGGCCTGGGGTGAGCTGGCATCTCAGTGGAAGACAGGTGAGGCTGCCTGTAGCAGAGCCGAGAGGGAGGGGAGGCCCGAGGTCACACCTGTGCATTTCTGTGGTTAGGAGCACAGGTTTGGGGGAAGGCAGCCTGTGTTCATGTCCGGGCTTCCGTCCCCAGGATCTGTGAGACCTGGGGCAGGTGGCTTTGCCTCTGGGAGCCTCCACTTCTTCATCCACGAAGTGGGAATGGTAAGAGCAGCAGCTCTGCGTTAAACGGCACACACAAAGGGCCTGGCGGTGTGGGTATGCATCCGGGGAAGACTAGCTGGGGTCATCACAGCACCACCGCCACCACGATCATTATTGGAGTGATTATTGTCATCCTGGGGAAGATCACAAGTCACTGAGACTGGTGCTCTGGCTTGGCTGTCCCCCGGGCCGCCATGTCCTGAGACAGCCAGGGTTCCAGGGAAACCCAGTGTTTTGGAGAGTGGTCCCTCTCAGAACAGCTGTGGTGTCTTAGCGCCCAAGTCCAGAAATTTGGGCAGCTTCTGTCCCCTTCCATCTCAGGCCCTGGGGTCTCTGAGCCCTATGCACGGGGGGAGGCCTCTGGCAATGTCTTCTGTGAATCAAGGGGACACACAGAAGGCACCAGTGCCTTCAGCAGCCACATCTGTTTCTTCTGTAGCGACTTCTCTTTAAACCCAAGTATATCTGGCTTCAAAAATAAAACAACTAGCTTTGGGTGGTTTTTCCAAATATTAATTAAAAACAGTAATTTGATTCCTCCAGACACTCTCTCCATGGACACAGGAAGGGAGGGGGCTGGCAAAGGAAAAGTTTGCGCCCAGACGGGACTCATCCTAGGGGAGCCCCCCACGATGTCCCCAGGCCATGGGCCTTGATGCTGGAAGCTTGAAGAGTAGCTTCGGGTGGAAGGGTCCAGAGCTAGGAGGGCATGCGGCCCTGGTGACAGATGGCCAGTGTGCAGTTACACAGGAGGGCACGGCTGTCCTGAGTCTGAGGCCCGTCCTCCTGCACCACTCCCACCCCGCAGCCCAGGGGACACTTGCTCCACTGAGCTGGGACAATCCTACTCTGTTTCCATTGTGCCCCAAACCCTCACTGAATTCCCCTGACCACCCTGCCCCCCGCAGGCATCTTGGCTTGCCATTGGTTCTTCTGCCCAACCCTGGTATCTCCCCATCTCTCGCATAAATCTCCTGAGCTGGGCTCCGATACAGCTTTCACCTCTAACGCCCAGTGGGGTGGAGTGAGGCCAACGTGGTCCGCCTGCCAGAGCCAGGCCCCGGCTTCCCTGCCTCCTCCCCACCCCCGCCTGCCTCTGCCCACCAGTCGTGTCTACGCCCTGACACCTTCCAGCCCAAACAAGGGCCTGAGTGGCTGCACCTCTGTTATGTGGCACCTGCCTTCTCAGGTTGAGTTCCCTCTTGGCCTCCGTGTCCTCTTCTTGGGGACGAGTGTCCCTCGTCTGGGGACGACCACTCCCAGCTCACTGCCATGAGCATCGAGCAGCCAACCAGCCCTCCTCCACCCCCCACCCTCCCTGCTGGCATCAGCACCCCAAACACCCCCACCCATGAAACAAACGACTCATCTACTGCACTGCCAAGCATTTCTCTTCACCTTCTTTTAAGTTCTCTTAGGGAAAGAGGGAAGGAAGCAGGGACATATAGGTCGACCGCTATAAACACCGAATCTTCACTCGAAGAGGGCTCGGGCTGCTGGCTTTCTGAGAAGAGTCTCAGCTGTGTCTGAGATCTTTGCTTCCTGTTGGGCAGCTCGCAGCGATGCACCCTGAGACTGCCTAAGAGAGCTGGCGGGCCTAAGAAGGAGGCACGAAGGTCACTCTTTGGGCCAGTTCTGCTCACACTGTCTGCTTTCCATGTAAACAGGCCGTTTGTTTGTAAACAAGTTGGATGGCTGGTTCCATGGTGACTTAGCGCCCGGCGTGGGGACCGGCGCCTCGGGTGGCTTGCGCTCGCGTGCTGGCCAGGCCGCAGCCCCTCCCTCCACCGTTTCGTGGGCTGGGTGGTGCCCCAGAGCCCCGTCGCTGTTGCTCCGCTCTGCTTCGAGGTCCTGAGGAGGACTTAATGGTTTGGTTGTTTTCTCAATCCTTGCATTGCCTAGAAAAGAAGTTCTTCCAGTAAATGGAAGTCAAGTGTTTGAAAGGCATGTCAACAACCACAGCCTCTCGGCCTTTCATGGCCTTTTGCTAATAAAGATGGCAGAACCCAGGGAGGAGGTTCGGCTGCTCTGGGAGGGCACAGAGAGGCTCAGAGGAGTGGGGTGACGCAAGCACAAAGTAGGGACACTAGAACAGGAATCCTGACTTTCTGACATGCAGGGTTCAAAGCCTGGCTCTGCCACTTGGTGTTTGGGAGCCTAGAGAGGTGATTTAAGCCCTCCAAGCCCAAGGCTCCTCTTCTGCATCACAGAGAAGTTAGTAACGCCTGCACCGAAGAGAGGCTTAGCTGCAGTTGCTGCATGAAGTCCCTGGATTGGTGGCTGCACGGGCACAAGGGCCCTGCTCTCTGCCGTTATTCTTCGGACCCAGCAGCAAGGAGGCAGGCAGCCTGCCCACGTGGTTGGCAGGGACACCGCAGTGCAGACCCTGGTGTGTAGCGGACAAGTGGGAAGTGGGTGTAGCAGCAAGAATCCTAAAATAGTCCCCAAGACCTCCCCCACCTGGGGTGCAGCTCTGTGTTCTCCTCCCTGGAGTGTGGGCAGAACCTGTGAAGATGATGGGATAATACTTCCGGGATTGTGTCACATTAGGCAAAACTGAGGTTACTAATCAGCTGCCTTTGAGTTCATCAAACAGAGATAATCTGGGTGGGCCCTTTCCATCTGGGTCTAGAAGTCAGAGGCTGGAAGTCTGAGGGGTGTGAGGCACCAGGGGTCTCTGGAGGGGCCCCGTGGCAGGGAACTGTGGGCGGCCTGTGGGGCCTGAGGTTGGCCCCCAGCTCACAGCAAGTGAGAACATGGGGGGCCTCAGTGCTACAGTCAACCATCTGAGTTCTGCCAACAGCCGTGTGAGCTCAGCAGTTCCTGAGCCCCAGGAAGGAACGCAGCCCACGAGCACCAGGATTGCAACCCCATGAGACCCCGAGCAGGAGACCCCGACATCTGCCCCACAGGAGCTGTGCATTAAGTCACAAGCTGCCTGGTGTGTGGTTGTTTGTCTGCAGCGACAGAAAACTGATATGACAGCGAGCCCAATGCAGGGGGAGTGTATTAGTTATCTATTGCTGGAAGTCACCATAAAGCTTAATGGCTTAAACAAGAAACCTTTATTATCCTATCGCTTCTGAGTGTCAGGAATGTAGGTGCAGCATAACAGGGCGCCTCAACCTCGGGGTCCCTGCCTGGACCCTGTCCACCCAGGTGTCCTCAAGCTCATCCTTTCACTTCGTTAGGGTTTCTGCTCCGATGGCACCTCCTCCAGCTGCCCTGCCTCGACATGCCAGTACTTGCCACTCTGTCTCCCATGCAGCTGCTTCCTTTTTTTCCTGGCACACATTGCGGTTAAACTGTGTCCCCCGGAAAGCTATGTTGAAGTCCTCACCACTGCTCCTTGTGAACGTAGCCTTATTTGGAAATAAGATCTTTGCAAAGGTAGCCAAGTTACATGGTGTCACCGTGGACTCCGGGGCGGGGGGCAGGTAACCTAATGACTGGTGTCCACAGGAGGCAGAGAAACTGAGGCACACCCGGAGAGTACCCACCATGTGACGGGGGAGGCGGAGATGGAAGCGATGCGTGTGCAGGCCAAGGAAGGCCAAGGAAGCTGGCAGCCACGGGAAGCAGGGAGAGGCAGGAAGGGTCCTGTGAAGAGCCTTCAAGGAGAACAGGGCCTGGTCCACAGCTGGCTTTCAGACCCGGGCCTCCGGAACCGTGAGACACTAACTTTCAGTTGCGTGAACCACCGGTTCATGGGTGCTGTCCCAGCAGCCATGGGCGTGTGTCACCGCCCCTCGCCCTCTGTCCCTACCGGCCATCAGGTCCATGGTTCACAGTCTGTGTCCTGGGAGCTCTGAGAGCGCTGTTTTCCCTTGTTCCCAGGGGAGGCCTTCATGCCCACATCAGTGCTTGGGGAAGGACTTAATGAAAATGTGCTGAGTGAATTGATGAATATTCATCAAGCAAAAAAAAGTGTCCACAATTCAAACCCTCTGTGTGCCACATTCCTCCACAGGTAGAGAGGTGAGGAAGGAATGTGGGAAGTTCTACTGATCTGTTTCAATGGGAATTTTTTTCCACATCTTACCAGGGAAGAGAAGATACCAAGTTTTTAGGGAAAAAAAAATTTAATAAGTCCAATAAAATAATTGTTTGGTTGTGAATAAGATAAAGGAATAGGACTATTTAAAATTTGTCTACTGCTATATTATCGTGAAACATTTGTGAACTAAATTCCACTAACTGCCTGGTTTTGGAACAAGTCATAGTTTCATTGAAAACAAGAAGAAAAGAAAAGTAGGCAGGGTAACCTTTAGGTTAATTAGGAAAGAAATTGATACAAAATTCTGACTTTCAAGAGGCTCCTTTGAAAAGCTGATGAAAGCTGAGGACTCAGACAGAAGTGCCCATTCATGCAAAATCTCACACGTAAGTTCAGAGTTTTGAGGATTTGCTGAAGCCCGAGGTCAAGAACTCTCATTCTGAAGAATTTGTCAAAGCAAGCCCGCGTTCCTGGTGGGGACTGACCCCAGGCCTCTGACTGAAGTCCGCGTTGCCCTGCTGGTGACGTGAGGCCAGCGCCTGTGCATCAAAACCCAGCACGTTCTGTAGGTTGCAGCGGAATAAAAGTGGTTAGATCTTATTAAGGGAAAAGAAAATACTGGAACGCAAAATGAATAACTTTGTGTGGTTGTTCAGCATTTCCTTTCAAAGCTCCCAAGGCACTTTTTTTTTGAAGCAACTATAAACAAAACCTGACAGGGATGCTGGATCAACGTAAGGGTTCTGAGAGGCTCTGTCAGTGAGGTTTGGGGGTGCAGGGGTCAGCCTGTGGCCTTGACTGTTCAGAGGCGAATGTCAGAAGGAACAGGAGAAATTTTGGGTCAGACTCAGAATCCCGGCTCTCCCACTGAAAAGCTGAGAGACCTTGGGCAAGTTTCTTACCCAGCCTCAGTTTCCCCACCTGTGTGAGAATAGTACCACGGAGCATCCGGGGTGCTGCGGAGACCAGGAATCGTGCCCGACAGCAGCGAGTGCGCACACGCACCGTGAATGGCAGCTGTTGCTGCCACCACCACTGAGAATACTATTAAGGGACAATACCTCACGTTTTGTAACCTACATCCCATACCTGGCTGTGGATCAGAGGCATCTGGGCAGCATTTAAGAAAAATTCCTGGGCACCACCCAAGAACTATTGAACTTCTTGGAGCGGAGCTCAAGTATGCTGGCCAGCTGCCATTTGCTTCTCTAAACCTGTCCACACCTGTTCCCCTGTTCCAGGCCCCAGAAGGCTGGCCCTTGTGGCCTGTGGCTTCTAGTGGGGTCTCTGTTGACCTTCCTAAGGGTCACTGTGGACCAGCTGTGCCCCTCAAGCCAGGGGATGCTCCTTAAGCTCCTGTCACACAGCTTCTCCATGCGGCTTTCTCTTCTCCAGGCTCAGCTGCTCCCTCGACCTGCCCTGTAGTCTTTGGGGTTGTTTAGAGTGTACCTGGGGTTTTTATTTTAATTAAGGGTGGTAACATGCCTGACAGAGACAGATGACTTGAAAGAAAAGTTTATTACGTGCAGTTCCCAGAAGGGGGGGACACCCAAGACCATGGAGGGTCACTAGGGACACACCAGGTTCATCGGAAGGCAGAAGGGGTGTCGGGGGAGAGGCACGGCTGGAGCCTGTCTTGTGTTTTTGTGGGAAGGAAGGAGCGAGGCGGGAGCGGGGGGCGGGCAAGCTGAGCAGGTTTAGGATTGCATGGTTGGAATAATTTTGCAGGCCGTGGACTATGGGGATGGCCCCTGGCTGTCTGGGGCGTTTAGGGCAGGGGGAATACGGACTGGTGTGTGAGGTAGATAGAGGAGGTGGGGGCGTGGGCTCTGGATTGGTTGGTCTGCATGTGAAAGGTGTGTTCGCTGGTCTCTAGGAATTAGCTAACCCTGACAAGGGCAGTCTCCCCCTGGCCAGCAAAGCTTCAGAAGATGTCAAAGCATCATGAAATATAAAAGCCATAATTAATACAGGGTGATAAATGTGCCTACAGCCCCTGGGAACAACGCCATGCCTTGCCACCAGCTTTGCAAGTTTCTCTATTAAACTCTCCTCACACTGTCCCTGGAAAGTGCTCTCTGCTTTTGGGGGTAACTGCTGGGGAGCTGAGGGCGGTTTTCACTCTCCCCAGGTGATTCTGAGGCAGCTGGTCCCTGCAGTCAGTGGGTATTTTCCAGAACCGTCTTGTGCGTGCTCAGAGCTGATGGGTTTGCAAAGCCAGCTCGGTCCAGTTAGGTCCAGTTAGGTCTTCACCGTAAGTCAGTATGGAAGGAAGACTTGAGAGCAGTCACCGCGGAGACGGCCAGGGATGGACTAATGCACAGGTTTTTGAGGGGAAGCTCCTGAGACTTCCTGGGCATCTGCTGCAGCCTTCGCCCAGCGGGGCCTCTGGAGTGGGCTGCTGCTGCTGCTGCTGGGAAGGGTCCCAGAAAGGGGTTGACCCCTCCAAACGGTGTCCTGAAGGGAGAGACACTGTATTCTGTGAGAGTCCAGACAGTTCCAGGCCACAGGTACCCAGGAACACTTCACCCATTTCCAGCCGCGTGGGATGCTTGCGTGGGCCGCTCTTTCCCCCATGGCCCCGTCCTGGGTCCATGTTGCGACGCCCATCCCCCTCCTTCTTTTCCACCCTCTGGACTACTAAAGAGCTCAGATTTAGACCTCCACGTCTGTTTAGTCTGTGTACCGCCTGGCATCCTCTGGGGTTTGCCCTGGCTTCCAGATTGAAGCCCAGCTCTGGGTCTGGGTCGGGGGGGGCCCGGGGTCCTCAAAGCATGGGGAGCCACTGCCCAGCTCTGCGGTTTTGGATGACTCCAGAGGGAGGGAAACAGTGATCAGACAGTAACCGGTGGGCCAGGTATCAGGGGTCTCTCGCCTGACTCATAGACACTGGCTCCTGCTAAGGACGGACACAGGGCAGGGAGGGACACAAGCTGGGGGTTGGGGGGGGGCATGCAGAGTTCAGTAGTAGCTGCTCCAGAGGGGGAGGGCACAAGCTGGGATTGTCAGCTCAAAGCAAGCTGCAGTCCCAAGGAGGCACCCGAGGAAGGGCTGAGCCAGATGTTGATCAAGCAGGCCTTTGCACTAATTTATGAGTTTGGTGTGACATCTGCTCCACTCTGGTCAGGCAGATGTTTGTACGCTGAGCCTCCCATCTCTGGGTATGAGGATGAAGTCCTCGGAATGTGGAGGGAAAGCTTCGAAGGGCTGAGTCAGCTGCCAGGAGTGACCACTTGCACCGTTAGACAAACGGGGGGAAGCCTGTCTAAGCGAGAGAGCCGTGCTGTGACGGTCACCCTGAGGAAGGCCAGAGAGGAGACGGCCAAGGAAAACAAAATAAAGCCATGTTAGCATCGGGGCCTCTGTACAGTGGCTGGCTGCATGAGCCCCATCTCTGCTCCTGGGCCTAGGAGGGTCTGTCCTCTAGGACTTCCCCAAGACCAAGTCTGCTTCTTGCCAGCTGCCACCAGCTTGGCTGGGGAACAGGCAGTGTGACTGCTCTGCCGATAGACAAGGCCTCTCTGAAGAGGCCCACAGGTGACAGGCTGCCCTGGGCTCTGTCAGAGATGTGGGCAGACACCTCACCTGTCATGGCTGCCTGCCTTGTGCTCAGCTCACCCAGGGGGCTTGGCTGGGGCCCTCTGCAGAGCCTTGGGTGCAGATTGTCCCATCTCCTGCTCTCCTTCTAAGACCTACTCCTGGAACTTCAGGACTTGGGTTTTAGTCTCCAACATGTGTGCATAGAATTTGTAGATGTGTTGTCCGTATAAAAACATGATCTCAGAGTAAGGACATTACTACTGCCTGGCAGCCTAGGCTGAGACCCGAGAGGGATGGACTTCCTAAATCCCAGAGGAGCTCAGTAATGGGCAGTGTCCCAGAGGCAACGAGGGCCATTCTGATCATGTTTCAAGTTGAGAATGTCTCTTCTGAGTAAATTTCCAAAAGAATTAAAAGCAGTAGTTCATAACCACACTATTCACAATAGCCAAAGGGTGCCAGCAACCCGAGTGTCCATCGGCCGGTGAACGGATAGACAGCGTGGGGTCTCCACGCGCCATGGACTACCATCCAGCCTTTAAAAGGGAAGGGCGTTCCGACACCTGCTACAGTGTGGATGTCCCTGGAGGACAGTATGCCCAGTGAAATAAGTCAGTCACAAAAGGACAAGTGTTGTTTTATTTCACTTAGACGAGGCGCCTAGTGCAGAGAACTTCAGAGACAGAGAGGAGAACAGAAGTTGCCGGGGCTGCAGGGAGGGGATGGTGCTGTTTTACTGGTGCCGAGTCTCAGTTTTGCAAGATGAGCAAGTCCGGCTGGTGGTGATGGTGGTACAGGTGACTGTACGTTGTAATGTCACTGGGCCATACTAAACACGGTCAAAATGGTAAATGTTATGCATGTTTTATCACAATTTTTAGAATTTTTTTTAAAAAGTCGGGGACTTAGCCCTGGCTGCTGTGGCGCAATTGGTTGGAGTGTCCTGTAGGGAAGGGTTGCCAGTTTGAACCGGGGTCAGCACCCATGCCTGGGCTGCAGGTTAGATTTCCCCTGATCCCCTGTTCCTGGTCTGTAACAGAGGCAACCAATCAATGCTTCTTTCTCCAACAGATCTTTCTCTCTTTCTCCCTTCCTCTCTCTCTAAAAAAGCAATGAAAAAAATGTCCTTGGCTGAGGATAAAAATAAATAAATAAAATTTTAAAAGTTAGGGACTCATAAATTAAACGTTGGGTCCTGTCCTGAAGTACACCATCGAGGGGAACTCCAGTCTCCACAACCTTCGGAGGGGCTCCGTGGGACCCGAGGGAGGGTCACTGCACACCTGGCCCCCAATCAGGCGCCCTCCGCTCCCAGGACTGCTGCTCACCCTGCGTGTGAGTGCCCGGCGCAGGCACAGGTGGTCTGCCCAGCTGGGGGTGCAGGGTGGAGCAGTGAGGTGCGCACCCAATACTGAGCGATGATCTCTGGAGCTCCAGGCCAAGCCCCGCAAGGTCACTCACAGTCAGGCCGTAATTAATACTCCTCTCCCCTGGGGGCGGGGAAGATGGAGGAAATGAGGCATAGAGCCTGATAGCCATGCCTTCATCCCCGGAAGTGCTGTGCTCAGTAAACAGAGTCACTGTTGACCTGGCCTTCACCCTGACCTGTCCGTTGCCCCTCTGGCCCTGAGAGTGTCCCTTCCCTCCCAGAACTCAAATGCCCAAAGTCCTGCTTCTGCCAGCTAGGGCAACTTCTCCCAAAGTGAGACCTGAGCCTTCAGGGGAGGTGGCTGCAGGGAGCACCACAACAGTGGGGGGGGCGGTGGGGGGGGATATTAAATACCCTCAACTAACACCCCCCTCCCCCCTCCGTCTCTACAGGGAAAAGGCCTTCCTGGGGCGTGTGTGCTTATCGCCCCTCCACCTCTCGCTGATCCCCCTTTTCACACACCGAGAGTGCGCCTCAGACTCCCAGGCTCCAGCAAGCTGCAATGTCTGCTTATAATTTAATAACTTTCTTTCCTGGGATTTATTTTTAGGGTTTCTCTCTATTTAGGGCATGTGGAACTGCTTTTCTATTTACTGTAGTGTATAACGTTTGCTTTTAAAATAACCGAGTGAAAAAAAAAGTGACTTGATGTAAAGAGAACTATTAAATCAGTAATGGGAGAGGAAATATGCGGCTCTGGCAGGCGGCCCAAAGTAGGCAGGGCGCGGGTGTGGATCAGCAGCCTGGGCCACGGGTTTCAGGGATATGGCACTCTAGGGTTCCTGTGCACCCTACTAAGGCCAGCTCAACGGTCACCTTGTCTCTGGACTCTTCCCTAGTGTCCCGCCCCTCAAACAAGACAGTGCTAACAGCGGCCCTGTTCAGGGCATGTGTGAAAGTTGCTTCTTTGTAGGTCTAAAGAATGCACTTCCTGAGACAGGGAGCAGGACGAGGCCACTCCTGTGTCCCCAGTCCCCTGCTTAAAGCCAGCCCAGAGCGGCAGTGTGTGTGTGTGTGAGGGCGGGGGAGGGGGGTTGTCACTTGGAGCTGCTGGCCCTGAGGGGTGGAAGGGTCTCCCTCCAGGGGCATTTGCAAAGGTCGGCGTTCCCAGACCTCTCTCCCCAGCAAAGGCCCTGTTACTGCAGGCAGCAGGAGCCCCTGTGTGTGGCTCCGAAGTCTTCATTTCGGGAAAGGAGCCGGGAACTGCAGCTGAGATACAGGGCCCTGGCACAGGCTCTGGTGAGGGTAACCTAGTCCACGTGTCTCAACTCACCTTGTCATAACGCAGTGCATGTTATATGTTATGTATTGCTTTTTACATGTATCATGTATTCTTCAAAATAAACACCCCTGGAAGGAACTGTTATCCCCATTATACAGCCAGGGAAACCAAGGCTCTAGCTTGTACCACCATCATGCAGCTAGAGTAGGGACACACCTGTCCCCTGATTTCTGGACCTGTGCTGCTGTCCCTCTCAGCCTGTCCTGTCGGCTCACAACCAGCTCACCCTGGGACGCGGCTGTCCTCTGCCTGGCCCAGCAATGGGTTGCAGCTGCTCTGACAGCTGCTCTCAGCCGGCGGAAGCATCATGGGTGCCACACAGGCACATACTCAGCTCCAGGTGGACCACGACTGTGCCTCCGACATTTTCCAGAGTCTCCAAGGGACAGCAGATACAAGGCCTGCTGCACCCCCAACTGCAAGGGCCCAGGAAACAGCAACGTGCTGGGCTGTGGACTGGTGAGACCCAGAGGAGGGGGACCCCACAGCTGGGCAGCGGGATGAGGGTGCTGCCCAGGGAAAGCACTGCGCCTGGGAGTGGGGCCCCCAGGCCCAACTGTTTCCTGGAGATGTGTGAAAGCCCTGGTGGGTCCCTCCGACCTCAGAAACCGCAGAATGGTTACACAAAGACAGGTCAGCTCATCCTTTTATGAAAGCAACAGAGAAAAGAAAAAAGATAAAACTCAGCTTTTCAAAGACAAGCTACTAGGACGGGGTGACGACAGTGGCAGTGGCAGCCACTGCTTCTGCCTCCAAAATGCCCATCGAGCTCTGCCCTCCGCACTTCAGTACGTGAGCGCATCCGGGCCTCGCGACCACCCGCAGTCCCGTTAGTGCCTCCGTGTTAAAGGTGTGGAAACAGAGGCATAGCCAGAGCAAGGGTGGAGAGGCATTTAGAAGGATGACCCTCGGGGACATCAATAGTGGTGGGTGACTTTGAGGGCGCAGTTTAGATGCCTCCGAGGCTCATCGAGTGGGAGGCCAGTGAGTGCTGCCATTCACCGGGATGGGATGGGCTCCAGGACAGACGGGGAGGCTTGGGAGCCGGTGGGTCCTGACGCGTGAGAGGGTTTCTCAGAGGTGTGCTGGCGTTTTGTTCTCCCAAGCCTGCACACGCGCGAAGGTCTGGAGTTGATCGGGAAGATGGGCTGGAAATGGACTGAACGGCCACTAGGGTCCCCATGGCGGTGTCTGGCTAATAGTTAATATGACACGGGGAGGAGACGAACCTACCTGCTCCCATCTGTACGAGGAATCTGAAACAGTCAAACGCATACAGGCGGCAGCGTGGGGGGCCCGGGGGTGTAGTGTGGTGAGCGTGCAAGGTTCCGGTTGTGCAGGAGGAGCCCGTTCTGGAGCTCACTGCGCAGCGCAGCACCCCCAGCTGCCAACAGTGGACCACGCGCTTGGCGTTTTGCTAAGAGGGTAGATTTTATGTGAAGTGTGGTTATCACACACACACACACACACACACACACACACACACACACACAATAACGATAAATAAAGAGGGCCGGAGGTCACTTTTGGAGGTAACAGTATGTTTCTGGCATACATGCTGGCGACAGTTTCCCAGGTGTAGCCTCATCTCCAAAATCAAGTTGTATGTAAATATGCACAGCTTTTTGCATGCCAGTTATATCTCAATAAAGTGGTGGTAAAAGTTTAAAATATATATTTAATATCACAACTCTCTCTACTTTTGGCATCCCATAATCCTCACCGCCTTCCAAGGCAGTGGACACCCTACTTCTTTTCTATGTTTAGCGCCTTCGTCTGGCGCCCCGCCCCGCCATCCCGCTACAATGAGCACTCTACCCGGGGCAGGGCTTTTCGAGGTCTGTTCACTGCTGTGTCCCAGCATCAAGGGCTCAGAACATACCAGACTGCACTGGAGGGCCCAGAAGACACGCCAGGGAGGGCGAGGCCTCTGCCTCCTGCCCCCAGGCGGGCCAGGTCAGGGGTGCCCCTGCCGGGCCAGGCGCACCGCAGGCCTCCCAGGGCAATGTCGGGGGTTATCTGGGGCTGTGAAGAATGCTTTCAAACCATGTCTGGGTTCCTGACCTCCCGAGAGAGAAAACAGATGCCCTGTTTAACCCTTTTTTGCCGCGAGAGGAGCCCGGCATCTGGAGTTTGAGGGAGTTGGTCAAGTTGGAGAAATATCTGGCCTTTTGACCAGTGGGGTTAATGGGAGCCTGGCATTCCCGGAACCCCAGCAGGATCTCGGACTGGTCTCGGAAGCCTGCCATCTGTCAGGGTCCTGATTAACAATTGCAAGTCCAACCTTGCTTCCCAATGGGATCGATGTATATACATCGTTCGGGGTCGTGAAGGTGGAAGTGCTGGGGGCCGGGCGGGGGGGAGAGGGGTGCCAATGGGAGGTCAGGAGCTCTTCATAAGTTCTATGCCTCCTACGTGGCTGGGCTTTGGATGTGTCTTTTAAGTCTAATTAACTTTTTAGGACTCTACTCCAAGCTCTTTCTTCACTTGTGTTAATAATTAAATACATGGCTCATATTGTCACATACAGTGGCAGTGAGCAATTTGGAAGGAGATTGAGCTTAGAGCTGAAGACTTCTGTTCAAGTACAACCCACTGCTGTGTGACCTTGGGAAACTCACTTAACCTCTCTGAGCTATGCTTCCTCATCTACAAAACCCTGCTGGATGGAGGTATTTTGAGGCTTGGGTTACACTAGGTATCCCAAGACCAAACCCAGCTTCCTGGCCAGTTTTATTTGGCTGGCCCAGTGTTTTAAAGCATTTGAGGAAACAATTTTAAAACACAGATGATGTCCCTTAAAAACTCCTCTTCCCATGTTCTTTCGCAAGTGGGAAGCTCCAGCAGCCCAGGCCAGCATTCCTGCACTTCCACAGTCAGGGCTGAGGGACAGCCACAACCTGCTCTCGCACCCCAGGGAGGACAGTTCGCCCTAAACAGCAGCATGCTGTGAACGCGAGCAGTTCACCAGGGAGGAGAGACTGACTGAGTCCCATGTGGAACTGCATGCGGAAGCCCCGGTGTCCATCCCAGAGGAGTGGATGAACAAAATGTGGTGTTTATGTACCATGGAATATTACTCAGCCCTAAAAAGAAGGAAATCCTGACACACGCCACAACACGGATGAACCACGAGGACATTGTGCCGAGTGAAAGAAGCCAGTCACAAAAAGACTAATAGGGTGTGATTCCATTATATGAGGTTCCTGGAGTAGAACAAATCCCGGAGACCAAAAGCACAGTGGAGGTGCCCAGGGGCTGCGGAAGGGGTGGGGGGATGGGGCGCTATTGTTTCATAGGCACAGATGGTTATACACCAGTATGAATGCACCTAATGCCACAGACCTGTATGCTTCAGATGCCAAAGACAGTTCCCACAATACAGGAGGACAAGGCCATCAGATCTCTGACCCTCCGCCTGCACCCTGGCCCCACCAGCTGCTGGGAACTGGGATAACGAGAGGCCTCCTCTCCCTGATCTCTGCTAACCAGGCTGGTCTCCCGGGAAGGGGCGGCCCCTGCTGTTTACATCACTGGCTTGGGCAGGCCAAAGGGCCCGTACCTGCACAGTGTCCTTGGCCATAGAGCAAGGCCCCGATGTCTGAGCTCTTCTTGTTTATAAACATTCATCTGCTCCCACCCAGACCCCCTGTGTTGACACACGACAGAGAGGGCTGAGCTGATGGGCGGCCTTGGAAAGCCACTCTGGGCAAGCGCTCGCGGGTGCCACCAGCTCCCCGTTTAGTCATGGGGCCTCAGGGAGTTCATTAACCTCTCCGGCCTGGCTCCTTGTCTGTAACACAGAGAAACTAGCAGTGCCCACTCCGGAGGCCACATCTTGGCGAGTGCAGCGAAGCGTTCGGAACAGTGGTTACCCGCGGCAGCGCTGCGTGCCCCGGGGCGAGCGTTATTCCAGCCCCATTTTCCGGCCCTGTGCCCCTTCCTGCTTCCACTGCCTTTTCCAGACACAGTGACGGTTTTGCTCAGGCTCACGGCCTCGGCTTGCGAAAGAAAGCCAAACCCATGCACATCTTGGGCTTTCTGAGCAAATAAACTTATCTCCATGCATCTAATGAAAATCAGAGTTTTCCCAAACACTTCAAACTCAGAGTCATTGTTTATTCTCCAGTGACAGTAGGCAGAAGTCTATCTTTGTCCTCGCACGTTACCTAGACTGATGGGAAAACCCTGTCGTGGCTAAAAGGTGTGTGGTTCTCAAAACAGCTGGATTCCCCAGAGCACGACGGCCCATTGAGCCTGCTAAAGTTCAATTACACTTAAAAAAAATATTTCCCTTTATTTAGCTGTGCAGCAAGGCGTGAAATGGCACCTAACCATCCACTTATGAGGCACTTTGAATGTTTCTCAACGCCCCCCCCCCTCCCCAGTGTCTGGGCAAGGTACGTGGGGCCAGCATCCAGCTGGTTCTGCTTTACTAATTATTCCCAATAAACAGCAAACACTGCCTTCCTGCTTCTTCCTTCCTTTTCCTGCCCTCGGCTGCTCTTTGTAAATGTTCACTAATTTTCACACCAGTTTCCATTTTGGCTCTAGTTCTGAGGAGGGATCCATGGGGACATTTGTTCATGAAAAGTCTGGGAAATTTGATTTGGGAACCATTCTTTTTACACAGCATTGAATTGTTGAAAGAATCTCACTGGTCATTTGTAGTTAAATTTGTTAAATCCTGGAAGGTTTTGAGTTTTTCTGTTGTTGTTTTAGTTGTGCAGAGTCGAAATTAAGTTAAAAAATGTTCCAACTTTGTTTTGGCCTGGTTTCGTCTTTCTGCTAGCCTTTATGGATGGGGGGTGTTGAACTGCGTAACGACAGTGATTCAGGGGTTTCAGAGCTCAGAGGGGGTGATTCACAGTAACCAGAGGCTCTGAACATTGTGTTTTGTTAAAAATGTTTCCCCTTATTGTGCCTGATTTAACACAGATCCTCCTCTTTTGTTCTTTATTTCTTTCAATGACTGAAAGAAGTTAAATGTGCACAGGTTTATCTTAGCCCGAAATGCAAAGATAAAAGGGATCGATATGAAAAGCTCCCTATAAGTTATATCAATGACAGAAGAATGTTGAATTTTCATGACGGACTAGGGTAAATGCCTCAGCTGCTTTTGTTTAAAAACTATTGGGGGGATTGGACCTGATTGCTGGGGGCCACGGGTGGGTTGGAGCAAAAGAGAAAAACCTCTGACTTAACCTCTTGGAGACTCAGTGCATCTGTGCAAGGGCGGTGATAAGAGTGAAATTATGCGGAGGTGTTTACCATGCATGGCACAGAGCAAGTGTTGAAGATATAGCTGCTTGTATTATAATTCCTTCCTCTCTTCCCTCCAAAATTTCGAATAAGCTCCTACTATGTGCAGGAGCTGTGCCAAGCACCAAGAATGCAGTGCTGAGCAAATGGATCGATTCAAAATCAGATTTGCAGCACCGGTGCCTGATTGCTGGGGTGGGAACTTGTGGGGCGGCTCCTTGAAGTACAGCGACTCACCCACAGCGTCCCCTCCAGTTTCCAGTAAGCCCTTTCTTGAAGATGTGCGGTCCTCGCTGTGGGTGTCCTCTCATTGGCACCCCTGTTATTTTGGATAAGGAATGTCGTCAGTCTTTATTGAGAACGCGTGCTTGCCAAGACTGCTTTGTGCCCAGTCCCTCAGCTCACCCTGCAACAAACTCCCTGTGAGGTAGATTCTGTTATCTTCCTCACGTTCCAGGTGAGGAAACGGAGGCCCCGAGACGTGAGGCACATTGCCCAAGGTGGCAGAGCTTGCAGGAACTTCTGGATGAGGCCCCTTTGTTTAAACTGCTGAATGTTGGCTACGCCGGTCTCTCCAAAGTAGAGAAATTGTTGAACCTACCTAAAAGCATTCCCACAGTTGTCCAAGCTATTGAAACCCAGCTCTGGCCCTGGATGGTGTGACTTAATGGATTGAGCACTGGCCTGCAAACCAAAGGGTCAGTGGTTCGATTCCCAGTCCGGGCACATGCCTGGGTTGCAGGCCAGGTCCCCAGTGGGGGGCATGTGCGAGGCAACCACACATTGATGTTTCTCTTCCTCTCTTTCTCCCTCCCTTCCCCTCTCTCTGAAAATAAATAAATAAAATCTCTAAAAAAAATCAGCTCTGTGTTATCAGAGAGCAGTGCTAAAAAAAAATCAGCTCTGTGTTATCAGAGAGCAGTGCCGGTTCCCCCTGCCACTGAGGAGCCCTTCCCTGGTGGGACCTCCAAGTCTGCCCCAAGCCCAGTTTGCGAAAGCAGGAGGCACGGAGGGTGGCCGGTCACCTGGCCCCTGGCCCAGGCCCCAGCCCCAGCCCTCCTCTCAGCCTGTGGTCCATGGGCCAGTGACCTGCTCTCAAGGGGCGAGGCATCACCAGGAATCCAGCTCCTGGGCTGCAGCGAGTTTCCATGTCTTCACAATTGCACAGAGGCACCTGGTCCTGCTGCCCAACTGCGAGGCTTGTTTCTGCTCACTAGGCTCTGTGAGCCAATGGCGCTCTCACAGGGGGTGCCTTCCACACCTTCCCGTGGGGGTCTCTCCTGTTCGTTTCCACCAGTGGGAAAAAATGTTGGTATACACTGAGACACCCTATCTGCAGGCCCCCACACTTGAATAACATAAAAGGGGGCAGATGGTGAGGGGAGATCTCGGGTATCTGTCTTGTCTCCCAACATTGGACTGAAAAAACCACTGACCAGCGAGGTCTAGGACTCACCTTTCTCCCCCACAGGTCCCAGTGGCACCTGGTCGGTAAAGTTGGTAAGACCTTTTGTACAACATGAAGGGCAAAAAAAGTCTATCCCTGCCCCCCCTCCCCATTCCCCCATGGGAGTAGGTATAAGGCAAGAAAAAGAAAGAAAACAGGTGTCCATTCTCACTGAGACAATAAGGCAGCTGGGGGCGGAGGGGGGGCGGGTAGGCATTCGTCATACCGAACGGCAAAGCACTTCGGAAGCCAGGCTTTCTCAGCAGTTGGAACCTGAAGCTGAATCTTAAAGGGAGGGGAGTGGTTGCACCCGTGAATGTCCTTCACTATCGCCCTCCCACCGAGCCTCTCCTGATAGCGCAAATTATGTGTTCTAGTTGGATTAACAGGTTATTAGGATTATCTCTTTCCACCTGACAGAACTTCCCTTACAGGTTGTGTGTGTGTTGGTTCAGACCCCATGCTCATGGGGGCTGATGGTCCTGGGCCCACGGCCTGGCATGGCTCTGTCCCTGTGGGCTGGGGGCCGGCAGGCCCTGGGCTGGGGCCAGCTGTCCCCCAGCGGGCAGGCCACTGCTGTGCTCACCTTTGCAAAGTACTTTTTTTATGCTTAGTTATTGTTCCCTTGAGGTAAAGAATTGTGGGCTGTGTAAAACCTTCTTGGCCTGAGAAGGATGCTTCTGTATTAGGTCTGCTCGCGTCGTTTATTTTGTTAAGTCTGGGGACTCTGCACGGTGGACGCCTCTGGGCGGATGGCGGCTCTGGGATGGTTGGAAGCGATTAGGCCAAAGCAGAAATAAACATGCTATGAACATAACAACCTGGCTTTCTCTGACAAATTCCAAGTTAAATGCTGTTTAAAATACATTTCTGTAATTATAAACTAAGGCCTACTAATTGTAGAAACAGAAAATAGAAAGGAGGAAGTGAAAACCACCCAGGATACCACCATCGAAAGATAACAGTTGTTACCGACATGAGGTTGGATTTTCTTCTTTTTGCCCCACGGAGCTCCGTGTGGACATGGGAGCGCAACAGCTGTGTTTGCTGTGTGGCTTTTTCCCTCGTCGCCACGTCATGAGCATTTCTCCACGGTGTCCCATTGTTTTGAGGAAAATCTCATTTTAAATGTTTTTTAGAATCTTTTGTTATAGAAAATTTCAAACAGTTTACAGAAGTGGAGAGCACAGTATGAACCCCAGGCACCAATTGCCTGGCTTTAACCATGACCAAGCCAAACTGATCTTGTGGCATCTAGACTCCCATCTATTAACCACCTGGCTTATTCCGAAGCAAACTGCAGATATCATAATTTTTTGGGTAAATATTTCAGTACACACATTTAAAAATCAAAGATATAACCAAAATACCATTTATGACACCTAAAAACTTCTTGAGTTAACAAATAATGTCAATTGAGTATGCCATTGGTGTTCAAGTTTTCCCATTGTTTCATAACTGACTAATAGTTGGGATCAGGATCCAAATAAGGTTCACCTGTTGTGATTGGGCGATATGTCTGTTAGGTCCCGGTTAGTCTATAGATTGTGCCTCCTTCTCTTTCATTTTGCCTTGCAAATTATTTCCTGGAGAACCTGGTCCTTGTCCTTCAGTTTCCCACAGTCTGGATTGTGATGGTTGCATCCCTGCCATGTCATTTAATAGTCACCCTGGCCCCTGTGTTTCCTGCAAGTTGGTGGGCAGACAGAGAGGCTTTGATGAGGTTCCGGTTTGGTTTGGGGCGAGAATACTTACTGAGTGGTGGTGGGGTGTGCTCCCCGCAGGACCAGGACGGCGGGGTGAGTGACGGGAATAGCCGTTGGTGATCATGGCCCAGGTCTGTTGTCTCACTGGGGAGCTGTAAACTGGTGACACCCTAACTCTGCTCTCCTCCTTTATGTGTGAACTGCAATGCCTCTGTACGGAGAACCTGCGATTGGCCTGGGGCAGAGTTCACTTAAGAACGGCGGCATGGATTATTTTTTCAAATTATTTACCAGTTTTCAAAAGCATGAGTTTGTTCTGATGAAGGCGACTGCTGCATTTTATTTTTGGTACCATTTAGGACCTCATCCATTTAAACACATTTGGTGTATTTTGATTCATTGCAGTTGTTTTTATTGATGCTGCAGGGGTCCCTTATTTGGCCAGTGGGAACCTCTTCAAGTTGCATCATGAGCCCTTTCACATGACCTGGGTAGTTCCTGATAGTTTCTTTGCTCCGACTCCGACAAGACTTCCCTCAAACAGGGAATGGGCGGAGATCACCTGTGCTGTGGGTAACTCATCGGTACTGGGTTAGTCTTTCTTTTTAGGCCTTTTCAGTGGACAGAGCTAAAAAAAAAACCTTACTTTTAAAATAAAATGCATCCTGAACACATGCTGCTAATTTCAATTTAAATTCAGGGCCACCAGGTTTTTATTTAATAACACCACCTTTTCCTCCTGTGAAAATCCTGACTCCTCCCACACACACTGAGTGCTCCCGCTCTGTCCTATCGCACATGCGCAGCTGCCTCAGAGTAACAGCACCGAACTGCCTGTGCGCTAAACCCAGCTGGGCGTGGCGGGGTGGGGGATTCTTCTGGTTAGACCTCCTTTCTCGTGGAGACACAAAAGTCCATATCTGACGTAGAATTTTTTTCTTCTTTGGAACATTAAGGTCACCTTCAAATTTTTGCTGTTGTAAAGAGTGCTATGATAAACATCCTTGTCTTTGTCTTTGTCTTTTATTTCTGATCGATTCTTTTAAGGCCAGGATGTTAGGAGCGAAAGGACACAGTCAAAGACCGTGGGGGTGCCCGGGCCCCACCTGCAGTGCCCAGGGCCTTCTCCAGACCCAGCTGAGCGCCCTGACCCACGCTTCTCATTACTGTTAAGCAAAAACGCTCACAGCTGAAAGCTTTTCTGAAATAAAGGATGTATTGAGCCAAATGCTCACCAGGGAAGGACGGGGTCCTGGGGCGTGTGGTCTAACCCCGCAGGGCAGCGGGGCGGAGATGATGAGCCAGGCTACCATCCGTCTGGGGCCAACGGAGGCTTTGCTACGTCGCTTTGGGGAAGAAAGATGTAAGTTGTTTTGAATTCACGTTGGCTACAGATAAGGGGTGGGACAAGGTGAAGTGGGGGAGTTCTAAGACAGGGACAGTCGTAAGGAATAAACATTTACTACTTTATTGATTTTAGGGAGGGAGAAAGAGAGAGAGAGAAAAAACATCAATTGGTAGCCTCCCGTACAGGCCACGACCAGGTACTAAACCCACAACCCTCTGGTGCACAGGACAACGCTCCAACCAACTGAGCCACCCAGCCAGGCAGGGCACGTTTACTGCTTCCAGTTGGTGGCAGGCAGCAGTCCTGAAGTGCATGCGTACGCTGGCTGTGGTCTGTCTGGTGGTCCCTGTACTAGCAGGTTCAGAGCCCCCACGCCCATCCGGGAATGTGAGTGGCCTTTTGCTCGTTGGCCTACAGCCACTGACTGCTTAGTTCCTCTTGTCTCCTTCTCACTCTCTGGCCTGCTGGGGTTTAACTGATGGCATCTCAGAACTTTTCTCTTGTTTTTGCCATGAATGATAATTGTTGGTTCAGTGTTACCAAGCTGATTCGAAATGGGCACCTCGTGGCTTTCTGTGTGTGTGTGTGTTTATTGTGATCAGCAGCCATATGTCTGTTAGACAGTTGTAGTTCTATTTAGAATTGTCCCTGGCATGAGGAGTCAGGGGGTTTTGGTGTTTTTCTTACTGATTGGCAAGATGTTTTAGTATCTTAAGGACGACAGTCCTTTGTTATTTTTACTAGGAATGTTCCCCTCACTTTGTCACTTGCCTTTAATTTTTGTGAGGTTTTCTCATGTATGTAATTTGAAATTTTTTAACTAATCAGACTCGATCATGTTTCTCTCATTGCTTTTATGCCTAGAAAGTCCCACTGATACCAGCTCACTGTTGACCTGTCTTCCTTTCTGGTTTATATGAAGTTTTTTCCACCTTTATTGTGTATGCCCTCATTATAAAAGGCTTACATGTTTGCCATAGGCTTATACAAGCTTCTATAACATAGAGAAATCTTCATTGTCTTTTATTCTTAACTCTTTTTGAATTTGCGGTTTATCGTGGTATACCGTGTGAGGACCAGGTCGGACTCAATGATCTCCCAAATGACTCGTGGTCCCAACCAGCTGCCTGTCTCCTATTGTGGAATTGTTCCATCCCACACGTCTTCTTTCCAAAATCTGTCCCAGGACCACGCTGGTTTCATTCATGTGGTTATGTGATACTCCTCAACAGCCCAAGTCACTTTCTTGTTATTTCTCTTTTTCAAAAATGCCTTAGCTATTCTTGTCTGTTTATGCTTCTAAATACACACGAGAATTATTTTGTCTGGTTAAACTGATGGTGTATGGATAGGAACGGCTATAAGTGGAGTTTGGACTTGGTGCCGGTGGGAGGGGTGCAGAGCTGGGGCGGGTGACCCATGGCCTCTCTGCGCCGACAGCCCCTGCAGCCCAGCGGAAAGTCCTGCCACTGTTCCTTCCCCAGCTGCTCACAAGAAGGCACCGGGTCTCGGCTGTGCACTGGGCTGGGCTGCAGCAGCGCAGAGGCAGCGTGTGAGCACAAGGGATAGGCAGGGTAACATCCTGCTTGGGTACGGGGACTGGAACGGAGGGAAATAGAACGAACCCTTCGACTTCTGTTTGATCAGCTAGGTAGATAGTGGTGCCTTCCACCGCCAAGGATTCACGCACAGCTCCAAGCTTCCGAGCTCCTGCGACTTGAGGAAAACGCCTTCCCTGCCCTGTGCATGTGTGACTGTTGATCCAGGTGGCAGGGTGCCATCACTACTGTCCTCACACAGGAGCAGCCACCAAGGCTCGCACTGGGGAGAGACTCGCCCTGGTCATGCAGTGTGCCTGCAGCCCTGGCCCCTCTCACTGTCACTCTGTACCAGGGTCTTTTTTCCCCAGAGACTCTGAGCAGAAAGGGTCTGGTGTGGGCCCTTGGTCTCCTTTGTTGCCCTTACACTGGTAGACTCAGGAAAGGATCGCTTACTTTTGAACTGTGTGCCCCTAAAACTATTTCTAAAAGTCCTGACCCCCGAGGCTTCAGAACGTGACCTTGTTTGGACACAGGATGGATGTAATTCGTTAGGATGAGATCATACTGGAGTAGGGTGGGCCCTTAATGCACAAGGACCAGTGTTCTTGAGAGAAGACAATATGAGAGCAGGCACACGGGGAAAAGGCCATGGACGGACAGAGGCAGAGGCTGGAGCGATGCGGCCACAAGCCAAGGAAAGCCGAGGACCACGGGCCAGCACCAGAAGCTGGGAAGGGATGAGGAAGGATTCTGCCGGGAGTCCTGGAGGGAACACAGCCCTGCCGAGGCCTTGATGTCAGACCTCTGGCCTCAAGAACTGGGAGAGAATGAACTTCTGTTGTTTGAAGCCACCAGTTTGTGGTGCTTTGTGTTACCAGCCCCAGCAAATGAACACACGCAGTAAGGACT
This sequence comes from Micronycteris hirsuta, assembly GCA_004026765.1. Taxonomy (NCBI): domain Eukaryota; kingdom Metazoa; phylum Chordata; class Mammalia; order Chiroptera; family Phyllostomidae; genus Micronycteris; species Micronycteris hirsuta. The sequence goes on along the minus strand of PVJI01003732.1, from coordinate 64,079 downwards.
GGCCTAAGACCCAGGGAAGCTTGAGAAATTGTGGCTTTGACCCACCCAGGTCTTCCCTCCTTCACAGGAGCGAGAGCCTGTCGTCTCTGGGGGTCTGTGGGGAAGGAAGGGTGGCGCTGAACCCCCACTGGGGCCAGGCTCCTTGTCCTTGACAGGTTTGCCCGTCTGAGCCTCACAATTCTGCAAAGGGTATAATTAGCCCCATTTCACAGAAGACGTGGAAACTGAGGCCCAGTAAATGTCTTGCCCGAAGACTGCAGGCTGCCCTCCTCCCTGGCACCCCCTGCCGAGCCGGGCCCTGCCCAGCGGCCATGGACCGGACAGGGCCGAGCTTGTCAGTACATGTAGTACCTTTGACAACCATAAAGAAAGTGGCCGTTTGCTCGCCTCTTGATCTGAGCTGCTTTTTGGAGGTTTTTAAATTTAGAAACTAGTTTGAATGAAGTACTATAATAAGCTTCTTGATTTCCTGTCAGCAATTCTCTCCAATGTGGCCTGGATTTGTTAACCTAGTACTTGAGGTGGGACTGGGGGCTGCGTGTTTAAAAAAAAAAGTCCTTTCAGCTTCATCTGTGATCATTTTGCAGGGCTGTTACTTTCCCTAAACGTTGTGTTCGTGCATACTAATCATCAGGCTCCGCCATCGGAAGGGTGGGGAGGGTTTGCAAGGGCAAAGGTAAATGTCCCTCCTCTGACTCTGAGAGTGGACTACATGAATGGCTTTATCGTGTTCTGTAACTGCCTGGCCACAGCACCCATGGCCCTGCTCCTAAGCGGAAGCTCCTGGCAGATTGGGGACTATATATATATATATATATATATATATATATATATTTTAATACTCACCTGAGGATATGTTTACCAATTTGAGATAGAGAGGAAAGGAAAGAGAAGGAGAGAAACATCAATCAGTTGCTTCCCGTACATGCTCTGACCAATGATCAAACCCACAACCCAGGCATGTGTCCTGACCAGGAATCAAACCCACAACTCATTGGTGAACAGGATGGCACTCCAACCAACTGAGCTACCTGGCCAGGGTGGGATGACTTTTTCTTTTATTTTAATATCTCTAGTCCAGCACATGAATGACAGAAAGGAGACTTTGAGAGCCTGTTTGGAATCCTGGTGAGAAGTGAGACAGATACCTGGGTTGAATCCCTACTCTGCCTCTACTGGAGAAAACTCTTTCACCTCGTTGTGCCTCAGTTTCACCATCTATAAAATGGGCATAACATCCACCCACATCATCATCGTACAGTATTTGCCTTTGTCTTCATCATGGCGTTGATTGAACAAATGAACTGGCCCCACATGAGTATACCTTGGACCAATTTTGAGAATCCTACTAGCTCTGTGTGCTGGGATTCTATCAAAGTTGAAACTATAAGTAAGGGGCAGATTTCATGTCCAGCTGAAGCTTGGTTGCGTAAGGCTGAATATTGCAGTTAACGGAACTGGGCAAAGTCGCAAATCCACCTGAGAGTCTCCCCATAGCACTTATAACAGCACCATAGACACCGGAAGCACTAGAAAGTGAAAAAAGAAAGAAAAAAATATTCCAACTTATTTTGTTTCATGGTTGAAAAAAGATGTAGTAGCAACTCCATGCACGTGGTTGAGAGCATCGCAGTGTGCCAGGGTGTAGGCCATTTTCCAGACGTGCGGCACCCCCGCTCTGGCTATATTGAGTAGCCCTCCCGAGCAGTTCATCCCTGCAGGGGATGTGTGTGTGTCTCTTTTCCCCATGTTTCCACAGCACGCAAACGCACAGCACTCCCTGCTCTGTGCCTGCTGCCTTCACTTCATCCATCGGGAGACCCATCCTTGTTATCAAGGGAAGAGCTTCCTCCTTCTTTCCTCTTGCTGTACAGTAAGCGGCCTTTGCGTGGGGGTGCCCTGGCTCCTTTAGCCAATCCCCTACTTAGGGACATTTAGGTTTTTTCCACTCTCTTGCCATGGAGTAAATTCACATATCCATCATTTCCCATGCATATCAATTCTGAGTGGAAATCGTGGGTCAGAGGGTACACGCATTGCAAACATTGATGGACGCGATGCTGGCAAATGGCCTGTTATTGAGGTCGCACCATTTTACGCTCCTGGTTATGCCCCCTCCTCAGAGTGTCATCGGGTATTGGGTCTGGGCCATTCTCGTAAGAAAAATGTACTATCAGAGATAAATGTACCTTTTAATTTGCCACATGAGTGTTATTATGAGTGTGGTTGGACGTATTTTCTTGGCATTGTTCCTTCATAGCTTTAGTTTCCATTAGATGGTTGGATTTTTCCCTGACAATCTGCAGTGGCTCTTTGCTTGGAGGGAAAGGGTGCAAGCTGAATATATTTCTTCCCTGTGTATCATGAATCTCTTGAGTTTGCTTTGGTAGTTTGTAGACATGCAGACATTCTTATTTTCTACGTAGTCCATTCTATCAGTCTTTTCTCTTACTGCTACTGTAGACTGGAGAGAAAGATCCTCACCACTCTGAGTTTCTAAAATAATTTACCTTGACTTCCGTTAAACCATTTTATGCTTTCAGTCTACCTTTGAATTGCTCATCTATTTGGAATTTATCCTGTGTAAGGTGTGAGACGCACATCCCATTCTCGGGTACCTACTCAGGTGTTCCTACTGTTTGTGGACCATGTCATCTTTTCCACGTTGGTGTCAGATGTCACATTTCTCACAAATTAAATTCTGCTACATAACTTAGTCTATTTTTTTGGATGTTTATTGTATTCCATTGATCTTCATATATTCATATGTCGATGCCACACTTAGTTACCAGGACTTTATAGTTTGTCTTCATGTACAACAGGGCTGATCCTGCTTTGTTACTCTTCTTTTTAAAAGTGTCCTGGCTAGTCTTGCATGTTGAGCTTTCCATGTGAACTTTAGAATATGTCTGCCTAACTCAAAGAAACATCTTGTAGGTGTTTGTATGTGTTCATGGAAATTGCCAAGATAGAGTCATCTCCGTCACGAGAACCAAAACGGGGCTGGGAGGCCTTGAAGAAGTTTGCCTTGTGCTCCTCCCCCATAATCTGTGTACTTTTAAGCCAACTATGTAGCCACATCTTGAAATCTCTCTTTCCGTGGCAGCTAGACCATCTGCATTCTTCACCCAGAAGGAACCCAATCCCTTTCCCCAACCAGCACCCTTCATTTGCATAGAGGACCTAAATGAGCACTGCACCTGGGGTTTTTGCCTTTAGAAACTGCCCTTTTCTTTGTTCCCTCTGGAGCACAGTTTAAGTTGCTACCTGGATGTCTGCCTCTGCAATTGAGATCCTTTGCGCAAATAAATGGTTTTTATTCTTTGTTACAGCCTAAGCCTCTTTTTTAGGTTAACATGCACGCACACATGTGTGAGTTGTGTTAAATCGATAGATTAACAGGAAGAACTTTTACGATGCTGAGTTGTCCTGTCCAAGAACAGGGTGTGCTTCTCCAACGGGTCAAGTCTTTTTTTGCATCTCTTAGAAGATTTTGGCTTTTTCTTCATGTAAATATTTAAATTTCTTATTAAATATACTTCTAGGGATCTTGTATTTTAGAATAGAATAGGATAGAATAAAATAGAATGGAACTAGGATCTTTTCTTCCGTTATATCTTATAACTTGGTTATTATTTTTAGACAGGAAAGCCATTGATTTCTATATTAATTCTTTTGTTGCCGTACTACTGAACTCTTTCATTGTTTCTGATTCTCTTGGGATTTCTAGGTAAACAATTATATCAAGGATCAGATTGTTTTGAGGTAAAATTCAGGTAGTAAGGGAAAATAGATAATTTTACTGATTTATAAGAAAATTAGTAATTAAGTGATCTTACAGTTCTCCTTGGGGGATTGAAAATACCAGTTCTTAAAATGTAAATAATTGTTCATAGAATTAAAGTTTTCCTTTTTTCTCCCTTTTTAATAGAAAAACTTGCTTTGAAAACAAAGCCAGTACAGTAGAAGTTGAAAATGTAGTTCTGTTGGGATTTAGTTTTAATAAAACAGTGATCTATAATTCCTCATGCTATTTGTACTCAGAATTAGCTTTGGTATAGAAATAGCATGTTTTAAAAAGCAGTTTGGGAGAAAGAAAAGGCACCTAAGTTAGAGCGGGTCCCTGGCACAGGGAAACGCGAGGAGCCCAACACTGAGAGGTCGAAGACAAGTTCAAGCCCCAACCTTGTCGCCAGTTCATTGTAACGCACCCACCTTCTCGGGCCTCAGTTTCCTCATCTATAGGATAGGACTGGTGATAACCACCTAACAAGGTTGTTGTGAGAAATCAAATGAGATCATGTGTATTGAGAACACCTAGCACATTGCATGGCCATGGCTTATATGCAACAAGTGGTGGCTGTTATTATTGTTAATCTATTAATTTACTCTATTATCTATTCATTGAAGCCACCCTTGGTGTGTAAGATACAGGCCAGGCCGCGCAAACACAGACCCCCGAATACTGCTGTTGAACAAGGCCGATGCGGGCCTTCCTCTGTCTAACGAGACAGGCACCGGTGCGGCAGCGCAGAGTTGCCGGAGACCGCGGCCCCTGATGTTCTGTGGCTCTAACAACAGTGTCACCGCACAGCTGAGGGCTGCTCCAGCCGGCACCATGGCGCCGTCACTCAGCCTGCAGGCAGCAAGATGGGGGAGGGAAGGGGATGCATGCACTTTCTCTTCAAAGTCATGTTCAGGAAGCTGCTCCTATCACTCCTCGAGTGCCATTGGCCCTCAGCTAACCAGGTGGTTGCACCTTCCTGAGAGGAACCTGGGAAATGTGGGGTTTGTGCTGTTGTAAGTTGGTGTTGCTCTAGGAGAACCGGGAAACGAACACTGGGGGCAGCCAGCAGTCGGAGCCGTATTTGGTATCTGAAAACGATACGTCCCACGTACCACCAGATGGCCATGTGCCTGGGCCTGCTTGTCACCCATTTTGGTGTGCAGGGGGTTGAGGGCGGGGGAGGGGCCAAGGGTCTGTTATTATGGCTTGTTTTCCTGCAAGGTCATGAGGGTGTGAAGCCAGCCTTGCCTGTTCTCTGGGGCTTGCTTGGAGGGGCCACCATCCACAGTCAGGGATCCTGTGATGGCGGGTTGCCTGGACTCGGGCCCCTTTCTGGGTGCTGAGGTGCGGCCGGCACTGTTGGCAGAGGTCACACCTGATCCCGTGCGCGACATCTCGTGCCTGGGCTGTGCCATACCCACAGTCGATGTCCCTGCGTGTTGGTTGGTGACTACTATACTATTCTAGTGACAGGATCCTTTGGACACAATCAGGGAAGCTCAGTTCACGTCACTTGCCTCACAGTCCTGGCTGCGCCCTTGCCAGCACTTTTATCTCAGAGTTGTGGAAGAGGCCACTCAGTGTACAAATCTTCCCAGCGACTCATTAGGACCAGACAACAAAAGCCTCCCTGTCCCTCAGGCCACTTCTCTAATTAGGAAAAAGAGTAAGTAAAAAGTTGGGGCGGGTGGGGGAGGAAGGGCATCTTCTGAGCTGGAAAGCTGTGTTTAGTCCGGGACAGCTCTGCCTTTAATTATCCTGTCTGAGCTGACTTTAATGAGCACGATTTTTAATGTCTTCATTTCAAGAGGGAAAAAAAAAAGTGCTTTTTGCATCCAAGCGAATAAAACAGTTTTATTCACTAAGCTTTGTAGCAACTCTGAGCCAGAAACCTCATATGAGAGCCGTGGCCAGAAGGCACACGGCCAGGTGTTATCAGGGACTCAGGCCGCTGGGCCCCTCTTCCCATGACCATCTCCCCGTGGCAGACACTAGTTCAAATGGTGATGTCGAGGAGAGGACTGGACGGCTCCTTTAGGCATCAGCTCTTTTCAAATCAATCCATAAATCTCATACAATTTCCATCAGAATCTTAAGACGCTTTGGGAATTTGGCCAAGTGATTCTAAACTTCATCTCGGAAATCAACATACAAGAACAGCCAGTAAAATTTTAGAAAGGAAAAAATCAAAGAAGGACTTAGGATATCAGATATTAAAATATTATAAAGCTATAGTAATTAAAATGAAAGCAACATGTTGCCAGCATAGGATCAGACAAATCAATAAAACAACGGACATTTTTGAAACAGATCCAAGGACAGAAAATAATTTAGTGCAGCATATTATCAGAGTGAAATATTTCAGATCAGTGGGAAAAGGAAGGAGTGTTAAAAGAATGATTTTGACTATTAATGTTGTGAGTTATATTGACAAATTTTGTGATATTAAGACACTCTTACCATTCTAGAATAAATACTACTTTGACATCATATATTCTTTGAATCTATGTTTAAATTGGATTTGCTAATGTTTTGTGAAGACATGAGATGCCTATATTCGTAAGGGACACTGGTCCACAAAGTTTGGGTATCAGAATTGAACTTGTGACCTGATGCCCCCAAAATGTCCCCCCTCCCAATTTTGACAGAAATCCAGATCATTCTTCCATCTCCCGGCATTTCACAAATCCAGCTCTTCCCTCCCCCTCCCCTTTCGCCTGTGCCCCTGGACTGGACACGCCCACTTTGGCGTCTGCTCCACCCTTTGTCCTCAGAACAGCCATGGTGATTTTTTGTTACATAAAATCTCTGTTTCTTATGTTTTGTAATTAGTAAAAGATAGTATAAGTTGCTTGATTAGTTGGGTTTTTTTTTATTATTGAGGTAAAGTGCACATGAAAAGTTTGCCATTGGAACAGTGTACAATTTAGTGGCATTAAGTACTTTGCAGTATTGTGTAGCCTCACCATAATCTAGTTCCGGAACTTTTTTATTACTCCAAATGGAAACCCCATACCTATTAAGCAATCACTCCCCATTCCACTCCCTTCAGTCCTTGGCAACCACTAATCTGCTTTCTGTCCCTATGAATTTGCCAAATCTGGATATTTTATATAAATGGAATCATACAACATATGGCCTTTTTGTGTCTGGCTTCTTTTACTTAGCATAATGTTTATAAGTTTCATCCATATTGTAGCCTGTGTCAAAACTTCATTCCTTTTATGGCTGAGTAACATTCCATTGTTTGACTATACCACATTTTGTTTATCCATTCATCCGTCAGTAGACATTTGGGTTAATTCCCCTTCTTGGCTATTATGAACAGAGCTGCTATGAACATTTGTGTGCAATTATTTGTGTGAGAATCTGTTTTCAATGGAGGAACGGAGTTGCTGAGTCAGATGGCAATTCTATATTTAACTCACTGAGGAACTGCCAAAGTTTTCCAAAGCGGCTGAACCGTTTTCTATTCCCACCAGCAATGTACAAGGGTTCCAGTTCATTTTACCTCCTTGCCAACGCATCTAAGAAAATATAGTTAAATTTAGCTCTTAAATTTTGGTCTTCAATCCACTTTGAGTAAATTTTTGTGTGTGTTGTGATGTACAGGTCAATCAACTTCATCCTTTTGCTTGTACACATTCAGTTCTCCCAGCATCATGTGTCAAAGAGACTTATTCTTTCTCCATTCAATGACCTTGGCATCGAATGACCTTGGCGGCCTTCTTAGAAATCAAATAACCGTAGGTGCAGGGGTTTTTAATGGAGCGGCCATTCCATTTCATTGATGTCTGTCTTCATGCCAGGCCCATGTTGCTTGATTACTATAGTGCTGCAGTCAGTTTGGAAACTGGGAAGTTGAGTTCTCCATTTTTCAGGATTCTTTTGGCTGTTTGCGGAATCACCTTTCCCATGTCTGCAAACTGAGGCCATTGAGACTTGGCCAGAGATGGCACTGAATCTGCCGCGCATTTTGGGAAGTGTCGCTATTCAATGACCGTCAGTCTTCCGTCCACGAACACAGAATTCCCCATTTGTTTAGGTCTTCTGAAAATCTTTCAGCCATGGTTTGTGGTTCTCAATGTACAAGCCTCGCACTTGTTTGGCCACATTTATTCCTAAATATTTTATTCTTTTTCATGTTATTATAAATGGAATTATTTTCTTAATTTTTTATTTGGGTTTTTTATTGTCAGTATATAGAGACACAATTGATTTTCTGGGTTGATCTTGCATCCTGCAACTTTGCTAAATGTATCAGCTCTAACAGTTTTTATGGATTCTTTAGGATTTTCTATATATAAGATCATGTCATCTGTGAATCGAAATAATCTGTCTTTTCTGGTTCAGATGCTTTTTATTTCTTTTTCTTGACTAATTACTCTGGTTAAAACTGCAAACACTATGTTGATTAGAAGTGGCAAAAGCAGGCCTCCTTGCGTTGTCCCCGATCTTACCCAGAAAATGTTCTTTCTTTCACCATGGAGTAGGATGTTAGTTGTGAGTTTTTCATGGGTGCCGTCTGCCCTGGTAAAGAATTTCCCTTCTACTCCCAGTTTATTCAGTGTCTCTTTCCTCATGAAAGAGTGTTGGAGTTTGTAAAATTCTTTTTCTCCACCGGTTGAGATAATCAATGGTTTTCGCCCTTTGCTCTATGACTGCAGAGTGTCACATCGATTGATTTACATGTCTTGAACCACCTTTTATAAGTTGGTCATGATGTGTGATCTTTTTATCATGCTACTGGGTATAGTTCACTAGTGTCTTGTAGTGGAAGTTTACATCCATGTTTATAAAGGTATCGGCTTGTAGCTTTCTCCCCTGCGATGTGTTTGCCTGGCTTTGCCATCAGAATCACTCTAGCCTCCCAGAATGAAGAAATGTTCCCTCCTCCTCTACACTCTGGAAGAGTTTGGGAAGGATTGGTGCTACATGGTGGTCTTTTAAAAGCACAATCCGATCACCATACTCTCAGCTTTACAACCCTGTCCTGACTTCCTATCGAATTCCTAACATTGCCCGCTGGACCCTGAGCGCGCTTGTTCGTTTCCTGCTCCGCTCCAGCCACACTGGCCAACAGCATTTTCAAATGAGCTATTCTCCGCTGGAGGCAAATCTTCCCCGCACGTCAGACGGGGAAGCTCTCCTGTGTCCCATCGAGCCCTTTGGCATGCGTTTCCCCTCCACCCTCCAGGACTCTTCTTGCACCATTTCACCTTCGGACCCTCGTCTGAATCACCAGCCTACATGTCGTCATTTAGGTTCCTATGGTTATTCTCTTCCAAAGCATTTTGAATTTCTTCATGGTGGTGACCTCTGTTGTAACTAACTATTGATGGGGAGCATAGGCTAGCTGCTCACGGGGTGGCAAGGGTACTGTAACTAATCTTTTTTTATTTTTTTAAAGATTTTATTTATCTATTTATTTATTTTAGAGAGAAGGGAAGGGAAGGAAAAAGAGAAGGAGAGAAACATCAATGTATGGTTGCCTCTCGCACACCCCCCACTGGGGACCTGACCCGCAACCCAGGCATGTGCCCTGACTGGGTACTGAACCGGCGACCCTTTAGTTCGTAGGCCGGCACTCAATCCACTGAGCCACACCAGCCAGGACAACTGTAACTAATTATTGATGTGATTTTTTACTTATTCTTGTCTCCCCATGGACTTTGGGTGCCATGATGGCAGGTGCCACATCTGGCTTCAGTTTACCCCTAAAAACTCAGTGCCTGGTCATGCATCCCTAATATAGTAGACACTTGGTAAATACTGACCCAAAGTGCGAAGGATGACAGTAGTTTAGTAAACGGAACTGGGGAAGCTTTCTATGTTTCTCAAGGTGTACAAAAGGGTAAAGTAATCTAGAGTTGTCTGTTCCTTTGGCGGCTCAAGCAGCACGCTTTAAAAACCAGTTGGACCTAGAGTAGTGCATTTTCGTTGTACTTACTTTTCTTAAAAATATTTTAAGTTGAATGTTGTGTTTTCCTACAATGTTTTCCAGTCTCCCATACCTCTAATCTTTGCTAAGTATAGTGATTTTGCTCTATTTATTCTTGATTAGGCTTTCCAAAAATATAGATGTTTTAATTCCCTGTACTTGAAGCTTATTTTCTTTTGGACCTAATTTTTTTTTTTTTAAAAGGAGTCTTTTTTTTTTAATTCCTACGCTTCTTTATATTTACACTTTCATTATTTGCCTCTGCTTGGGTAGCCTAATGGCCAGCCTACAAGCTTTCCGATTTTGAAGCTGTGTTGTGACTGACTAGATGGCCACCTATCAAAATGCATGTTAATATGAAAAGAAAATATCAAGAAATTCCCCAAAATACCAAGGTAGGGCTCTTTTTTTTTTCTTTTTTTCTTTTTTAAGATTTTGTTTATTTATTTTTAGAGAGAGGAGAAGGGAAGGAGAAACAGCAATGTATGGTTGCCTCTCACATGGCCCTCACTGGGGACCTGGCCCGCAACCCAGGCATGTGCCCCGACTGGGAATCGAACCGGGACCCTCTGGTTCCCAGCCCGCGCTCAATCCACTGAGCTATGCCAGCCGGGCCAAGGTAGGGCTCTTTGTCCTAGTTTCACCTGGTACTTCGTGAGAGCTTTGAGCTTGAGACTCAGGGAAGTCTGCTGCGAATTTCTTTTGTAGTTTTTCTCTGTTCTCTCCCTTTGAAATTCCTACTTGGACTATGTGTGGGTGTGTATTGGATTTTTTCCTCCATGTCTCTTATTTTTGAAATGAGAGGCAAATGAGATGAGACGATGAGACAGAGTACAGTTTAGTAGAGTCGACATAGACAAATTATTTAACATCTCCCTGCTTCGATTTCCACATGTGTAAAGTAGGGTAGTACCGTACCTACCTGAGGTGCAAGTTAAAGGTGATAATGTGTACACAGCACTTAGCACAGTCCCTGGCACATCATGTGTTCAATAAATGTTCCTCACTCTTTGTCGCTGAGAAGGGACTTGACTGGTGCCTCCAAGCTCAGAGCAGAAGCCCCACGGGCTTGGGACCCAGGACTGGGGGAGGGGCACACGTGCTGGCTGATGCTGAGGTCTCAGGGACCAGGGGGTGTGATAGGCAGGTTCTGTAAGTGTAAGTGGAATGCTTTGGCTACGAGTCACAGAAAACCTGACTTATGATGCCTTGGACCAGTAGAAGTTACTGTTGTCAAATGGCCAGAATTCTGGAGGTGTAGGCAATTGTCAGAGTTGACTCAGTTGCTTGACTGTGCCTTCAAGGTCCTGGGCTCTTTGTGGCCCCCTGTCCTCAGTGGGTTGGCTCCAGATCTCATACTTGTCCTTCCATGATTCCAAGATGACCACTCCATCTCCAGGCATTGTGTCTTTGTACTGGGAAGGGAGGAGGGCTGGGACAGAGGTCTTCTTCCACGGGGCTTGTTCCTTTCTTTCAGGGAGGGAGTCCTCCCCAGCGGACTTCCTCTTCTCTCTCAGTAGCCCACCTCTTGCCTGCCCATCCAAGGAGAATGAACCAACCATGATTCAACCCTGGGTCTGGCTTCGGGCTGGGGGCCTAACTTTTGCCAAATGGAGACATCTCCCAGGCTGCGCTGACCAAACTGAGTTCAGTGGTGAGGAAGAGGGTGAGAGAAGGCATGGCAGTCATTTGAACACAGTTGGCAACTTTTGCAGAATACAACTCTAGCTTTGGTATAGCAGGGTATCACAGCGACCTTTTCACTGCCCTACTTAGTAATCTTCAGTCCAGACACGTGAGATGGGGCATTCTGGCGACACAGTGCCCACAATATTCCCCTCACTGTTGAGAAACAACATATGACTAGTTTGTAATGATTGGCCAGGAAGGACCCACAGTGACTCCAGGACTCACTGCTGTCTGGCCACAGGAGTTTGGTGCCTGCAGGGTCATTCCTTCCACAACCCACCCAGCCCTTTCCAGCCTTGTGTCCTCCTTCCCAGTCACCCGAGTTGCTCTTTTCATTGAGGTCCGATAGGTAAGAACTTGCTACCTCCATGTCCTTGTCCTGGGACTAGATTGCTGTGAGTTGGTTTTTGTAATGAACTTTTTTGAATAAGGTCCAAGAAATCCCATGCTATGCTGGAAACCAGCAAGAGGGATTTTTTTACAAGCTCATGCGAGGAGGCACAACCCTGCTTGATCAAGTCAGCGTTTATGGGTCTCCTGCAGTGTGCCTCACCACGCGGAGGTAGTTAGGGTTGCACGATGAAGTAGAGGCTACAGTGGCAGCAGGAAGAATACCGGACATGGAATTAAGAGACCTGGAAGTAAGATAAGCCTCTTAATTCCTCCAGCCTTCAGCTTTCTTGACAGTAACCAGGGGATACTAACATCTACCTCCTAGTGCTATTTCGAAAACACAGTAAGATGATGTATGTGGGCTCACCATGAGGAGTGCCTGACACTTGGTGGGCATTCAAAGCATTTAAGATGAATCTGAGTTAACTGGATGAAATGCAGTCAATACCTTCATGGAGAGAGAATACCTTCAGACAGCTTTAACATAATACATGGTGGAAAGTAATAAATGCCATGCATCACTGGTTCAACATACTGAAATCAATCGAGGAAATCCACCATGTTAACAACTAAATAGGAAAAATCACATGATTACATCCGTACATGAAGAAACAGCATTCAATAAAATTCAATTTCCATTCAAAGTAAAAACCCTTAGCGAAGTAGGAGGGAGACAGAAAAGAACTCGCAGAAACAGAAGGGGACGCCTGTCGCCTGAAGCCAAAGGCAGATCTCAAAAGGTTTATCCAATTGACATGAAATTTTGGAAAAGGCAGAGCGGTAGTGATGGGTCAGTGGCCTCGGGTGGAGGTGGGGGGCGGTCCGACTGACAAAAGCACCACAAAAACGTGCAGCTGTCGTCACACCTGACTGCGAAAGATGGATTGTTCTCCCCAGTAGCTGGGGACGGCGTTCACTCCTGCCCGGTGCTGCACGGAAGCCCGGGCAAGGGCAGTAAGGGAAGAAGAGGAAGTGAAGGCTTCCGGTTGGAAAGAAAGAAAGAAAACTATCTGCATTCACACGTGACATGCTTATCTACATAAAAACATCCAAAGGAACTGTCAAAAAAAAGCTCTTGGAACTAATGAGTTGTATCCCAGGTAACAAGGTCAACATTTTAAAAGTCATGTTTCTGTAGTAACAATTGGAAGTTGAAATTTAACAAGCAACCTCATTTATAGTAGTACTTCCTCCTAAATGAGATATTTAGGTGTAAATATAACAAAATATGTCCAGGATCTGTACTGAAAATGAGAAAATGTTGATGAAAGAAATTTTAAAAAACTAAATAAATGGAGAAGCATACTTGGTTCGTACTTGGTTCATGAGTTGCAAAGTCAGTACAGTTAAGATGTCAACTGTCCCCAAATTGACCTATAGATTTAATGCGATCTCAGTTATAGATACGAACAAATCTTATTCTAAAATTTATGTGGAAAGGCAAAAAAACTAGAATAGTGAAAACAGTTTTGAAAAGGACGAACAGTGTTGGAGGACTCACACTAATCAAGACACGGTAATATCTGCAAAAGGACAGTCACGTTGGTCAGTGGAATGGCACGGAGAGCCAGGGATAAGCCCATGCAAACAGAGTAAACTGATTTGTGATGAAGGGGCAAAGGTCATTCACTGAGGAAATGACAGCCGTTTCAACAAATGCAAGCAAAAAAGAAAAGTGAACCTCAACCTAAACTTCACACCATAACCAAATATTAAATCAAAATGGATTAAATATAAAAGCAAAACACAAAACTATAAAACTCTTAGAAGTAACCATAGGAGAAAATCTTTACAGTCTTGGGTTAGGCAAAGAGTTCTTAGAGACGACAACCAAAAGCACCATTCATTTTCTTTTCAAAGTCTGTAAGTTGAACCCAAACCCAAATTTAAAACTTTTGTTCTTCAAAGGACACCCTAAAGGTGAAGAAAAGGACACACTGTGAGAAAATACGTACAAACCACATATCCATCAAAGGACATGTACTGAGAATATAGAAAGAACTCTCAAATTCAACAATAAGAAAACAAACAGCCCAGTAAGTTGGGCAAAAGTTTCTTCACCAAAGAAGATACATGGACGACAAATAAACACATGAAAAGATGCTTCACACTAGGAAAATGAAATTAAAACCACTGTGAGATGCCACTGTGTCATACCTTCGAGTGGCTAAAAAAATTCCAGCAGTGCCAAGTGTGGATGGAGACCCAGAGCCGCTGAAACAAGCACGCCATGCTGGTGAGAACGCAAAACGGTCCAGCACCCCAGAACACGTGGATAGTTCCTTAGAAACGCAAACACGCTCTTAGCAAATGACCGCTCCTGGGCATTTATCTCGGAGAAATGAAAACTTATCTTCACACAAAGACCTGTATGTGAATGTTCATAGTAGTAGTATTCACAATTACTGAAAACTGGAAAGAACTGACCATCCATACAGTGGAACACCACTCAGCGGTGAAAAAGGAACGAGCTATTCATGCATGCAACGGCTCAGGTGTATCCTAAACGTATTACGCTAAGTGAAAGAAACCAGTTTCGGAAGCTCACTGCGCTATGACCCCATTTACATATCACGTTCCAGAAAAGGGAGAACTGTGGTGATGGGGAGCAAAGCGGTGGTCACCAGGAGTTAGGGGAGGGGGTGGGCTGACTGCAAAGGGCTAGCCTGAGGGACTTTTCAGGGTGTTGGACTGTCCTTTATCCTCTGAGTGGTAGCGATTACAAGAATCGATGCATGTCTCAGCTCATAGGCTGTACACTTCCAAAGAAAGAATTTTATTGTGGTTAAATTTTAAAAATCTCTGGCCAGAACCTGACCGCAGAGCAGGCAAGTGGCCACAGGCATTTGGCCCCTGCCCGTCTGGTGTTGAATCACCTTCCGAAACGGGGGGGCCAGTACCGGTTTGGTAGAGTACCGCAGCCTCTCGAGTTTCAGCTCCCGTTACATGTGCCGTTCATTTTCTGCCTCGAACCAGAAGGGCACATGGTGAGTGTTTTCACGTGAGCACCGCTTCTGTGACTCTGATGCATTTCCAGGCATTACTGTCAGTGGGGTGGGGTGGGCTGGGGTGGGGTGGGGCCCTGCATGCACACTTCCTCCGAGCAGAGCACTGAGGCCACACAGCCCAGAGCGAATCCAGTGGCACAGATGACACTCCACTGGGACCACACAGATGTACAAGCTGCTTTGAATCTTTCAGGGCCCCGAAATTCCCAGCAACTAAAACAAAACAGAGGGGCAGCCTGGGGTGCTGGAAACATCACTGGCCTGGAGGCGGGAAGGTTCCTGTGACCACGGTGGGAGGCCCCTTGATGGGGAGTCTCCTGCTTGCAAATTAGAAATGGGGGAAGGATAGGCCAGGGTTTCTCAAACTGGGATCTGCTGAGTTTTAGAGGCGAGAGGGGACGCATTAGGGTGGCAAGGGATGCAGCGAGTCGGGCCTAGCTTCCGTGTGCCACTCTGATGCTTTCATAGAGGGGCCTCTGCGCGTCTTCTGTGTAAACAAGGTCTGGTTGCCACGGGACCAGATGATCTGTTAGGTCCCTTAAGCACCCCGTGTTTCCCTGAATCCTCCAGAAGCTGCTGATCCCCCAGCGGGGACCCTGACGCCAGCTCTCAGTGAAGGAGACACTCAGCCCTGTAGGTTTGGATTCATGAAGGCTTCACTCTGGGAAGCTGCTTTGGGCATACTTAGGGCGAGAAAGCTTCTCAAAAGAAGCCCCACACAATTTAAATGACAGAATTTAAGTCATGTGGAGGGGAGGGTGATCTTTAAAAAATGTTCCCAACTAAATTTGCAAACCTGTCTATACAAAGAAGTCAAAAGCAATTTCCTTCATGGAATTACCAGCACATGCCTTGTCTTCTCTCCTGAACACATGCTCCCCCACCTCCACCAGCTCACATACAACTGACGGAGTTCAGACTCACTTCTCCTAATTTGGGGGCTCTTGGCCGAGGAGAAAAGGGGAAAGCCAGGACCAGGCTGGGGGGATTGACCAGGCTGCAGGACTTGGCATCAGCTAGATGCCCCTGAAGGCCAGCCCAGCTCAGGTGGAAAGTCTGGGTCCTGACCCAGTAGCTGGGGGCTCAGGCCAGAGACACAGAGGCAAGAGCAGACGGGTTGGCCCTCTGCCTGGCCACGCTCAAGCTCTGAAGCATAGCGGTTCTTTTGTGAAGCCCACATTGCTCTGTTCTGGGTGCTTCGGGGCCCCTGTCTGACATTTGAGGCATTTCCCTCCTCACTGGCATGACCCTGGGATGGGTGGGCTCCTGGGATCGGGGCAAATGCGCAGAGTGTTAAAGCATGTTTAAGTGCCCCCATCCCCAACGGACCTCTGTCTTTGTGATCTGGGGTCAGGGCCAGGCACGGCGTGGTGCGAACACCGAGGGCCCCACACTTAAAGGAGCTCTGTGCTCAGGGGACCCCTTGGCGTGCTCTCTGCCATCACCATCCAACTCCTAACAGGGAGCCCGTGTTTTTACTTGGCTCTGGACTCTACAAGTCGGGTAGCAGTCCTGTCCGGGGTTTTAGGTTTGACTTACGGTTATTGCATTGTTATTTGGATGTGTTTGACATTTCTACTTCGCTTTATAACTCACATTTGCAGTGATCCTTTGGACTCCTTGCCTTGCTGGGGCTCGCTGCCAGTCTTGCTGTAGGGGAGGCTGACTCCCAGCCAGCACGCAGCACTTTAAAAACCACGTGCGCGCTGGGGAGAGGAAGTCGTATGAGACATGGAGGGAGGTACGATCAAGTTGCAAGAGGGTTTCACATGAGGAAAGAGCCACTCTGTCACTGAGCGGACACCCTGAGGGGGGACGTCTAGGCACCAAGCCCCGCGCTGACCGTGGGGATGCTGAGAAACAGCACAGCTCCTGCGCTCAAAGTGCTCCTTATTTCCAGAAGTGCTTTTCAACTTTTTAAACCTCAGCCCGTAGTAAGAAATAAACAACTCAGTACACATACAAATACCACGTGTACACTGAAAGGTGAAACAGCTTCATGGCTCACTGTGCTTACTAGGTAGAAATGTTCTCTTTTTTATTTGACTTTTCATTTTTTAAAAATGCTAGTTGTAGCACACGAAGTGACCTGCACAACCCATCAGCCTAGGTTTAAAAGGCATTGCTCTGACGGGAGAGATGGACGTGTGAGCAAGCAGTGACGTCCTGGGAAGTGCGACAGTGTCTGGGCAGCTCCGGCTCTCAGGTGGAGCGTTAAGTGCTCTGAGTCTGGAAGGCTGAGGAGGAGCTCTCCGTCAGGGAAGTGGCTGTGGAGGGAGAACGAGGATGCAGGGGCCAGGTCTGTGCCTGGAGGAAGGGGAGGTTTCCCTGGGGCTGGGGAACTCGGGGAGGTGGTCCAGGGAAGGCAGAACAGGGCCTCAAGCCTGCCAGGCACAGAGCACATTCACTGCCCTGTGTGAGCCACTGCAAGTTCTTTAAAATGGTTTGATTGAATTATAATTTATACACCATGAAATTCACCCCCTGAGAGTGTACGGTTCTGTGATTATCAGTGCTCTGATACACCTGGCACCCCCGCCCCACCGAGCCTGAGAGCCTTGCCTCGAGCCCAGAAGGCCCCCTGGTGCCGTTCCCACTCAGTGCCTGTTTCCACCCCCAGCCCCAGGCAGCCAAGGTCTACCGTCTGCCTCCATAGACTGGTCTTCCCTAGAAATGTCGGACAAAGGAGCCACACAGTGAGCACACAGCCTCGTGTGTCTGCCCTTTGGCACCACATTCCTGAGGTCCAGTCGTGTTGTGTGGTAGTGGTATCCCATTGATTCTATCCACTGATTGTATATCAGTAGATCCAATATCTGTCCTGCCAGGTGATGAACATTTGGGGTGTTTCCAGCTGGGGACTCTATGAACATGGCTTCTGTGGGCATTTGCATCCTAGTCTGTGCGGACGTGTTTGCATTTCTCCCCGGGGGCAATTGTCAGAGTGCAGTCCCTACGTCATGGGGTAAGTGTGCATGTCACACTCTGCATGGAGCGGCCACGGCGCCATGCCGCATCCCCACCAGCAGTGTGCAAGGGCACCGTGTCTCCACATCTGCAGGGCGATTGGAAGTCGATGTGATGAGGAGCTTGAAGATTCCTCCAGCTACAGGGTGGGCAGAACTGGGGAGGAGCAGGGTGGGGGAGGCTGAGGCAGAGGGAGAAGTCGGGGGTGGAGCAGAGATGGGGTTGTGATGAGGCCCGGAGTCCAGGGGACAGGAGCACTTCTCAAACGGGGTCTGAGTCACACGGTTAGTAAGTGTCAGAGGGAGAAGGTGGAGGTGGGCAGGGAGACCGCGGTGCTGAAGACCCTGGCCCGGCTCAGGTCCCATCACGCGGGGCCCGCTCAGGAGTCAGCTCCCTGAGGCCCGTTCCCAAATCACCACTGCCCCAGGAGTCACTGGGAAATGCAGAGAGGTGCTGTGGGCTGGCCGTGTGGTGGCCAGTCTGGGGCGCAGCTGGGACCTGCAGAGGCGCCATACAGCCCCACATTCCAGCCCGCACACCAGAGACTCCAAGGCCAGTTCCCAAACCGGGGTGCACACTCCATACCCTGGGGGAGGTCGAGAAGCTGCAACACTTCTGGTATGATTGGGAAAGGTTGAGGCCTGGCTGCCAGAGCTTTTAAAATTCCCCCAGGTGGTCATAACGTGCAGGCAAAGGGTGAGAGCCCGCTCTCCAGGTAACGTGTCTGCACCTGAGAGGCCACTCCGAGCAGATGCTCCCGGTGCCAGCACTTCCCGGTTTCTTGACACTCTTGCCCTTGCCGGCTCCTAAGTACACAAGAAACGGTTTTTCTGCTTTCAAATATACAGATCAGCCCTGACCTGCGTAACTCAGTCGGTCGGGCATCATCCTGTCCTGTAGAACAAAAGGTTGCAGGTTTGATATCCTGTCAGGGGACCTGCCTAGGTTGCAGGGCTCTTGACATTTCTCTCTCACATCGATGTTTCTCTTCCTCTCTTTCCCTCTCCCTTCTCCTCTCTCTAAAAATAAATAAATAACATCTTTTAAAAAAAATACACAGATCATTTTTCCGAAGCATTTCATAGCACATGCTGTTAAAAACATAAAACCAGATTGCATTGCACATGTTCTATAAATCCATCTGTTTTACATAAGACGTTTACAAATATGGACACAGAAGGAATCTCAAGACACTTGTGGGTAAGGAACCAGCAGTTAACTGCATGCTGCCTACTCTGGGCTCTGCACGGAGCATGTGTCAGTAACACAGAGCGGACACACGTGATGGACTAAGCATCTACAGGTAACACAGTTTATTGAACAGGTTCCAGACCGTGCTGGGGAGCTCATTTATGCATACCATTTCTTGCTCAAATATTTTCAGATGGAAAATCAAATAAACAAAACAATGGCTTGTACCTTTTTGTTCCTCCAGGTGTTTGGCACTCACACATTCCTGACCCTGAGTATCTTTCAAGTCTTAGAGCAGACACGTGAGGAGCTGGCCAGAGCCAGCTTGATTCTTAAAGCCGCACTGTTTTACCAAGCATGCCGGCCTGCCACGTTCTCTTGGCACCGTGGGCAGTCTTCATGCGTGAGGCCTAAAGCTTCGGTGTGGCCCAGAGCAGAGGGCTCGGGGCGGACACAGGTGCCCCAGAGGAGGCTCGCCTCTGCTTGTGTCTGGCCCTGGTCCCCTGCCAGGGATGGCGACGCACCACCTGAGGTCTTTGAGGCCTGGCCCTGGGTTAACTTCAGACTTGGGTTTACTCGCTGTGGCCACCAGGACCTCTGAGCCCATGGTGAGCACTTGGACCAGGTGCCCCAGGATGCGCTCAGCAAAGGCCCACCCCACATCCCAGCTTCCCCCCGGGGCCCTGTGCTGGTCAGGGACCTGGGTCCATTCCCCCAGTGCCCCCAGCACCGGGCCACCGTCTCAACTTCTGCCTCTTGGTTGATGACGTGGGAGCTGGTCCTGGGCTGATGGAGGCAGAGGGATGGCCTCAGAGGGGCCAGATGCAGGTGGGGAGCACAGGGCCGTGGCTGAGGGGCTCAGGTGAAACAGTGGGCACCTGCATGGCTTGGTCCCTTGGAACTCAGAGCAGAACCAGGGCCACAGGTGCAGAGGCTGGATTCACCCCTCAGCGGGACAGCAGACAGGTCACAGGCCCTGCTGGGCAGGTGATATAGCCAGGGCCCAGCTATAGTCCCGACAGGGGCAGGGAGGCAGGGAGGAGTCCCACCCACACACCCCTCCACACCGGCCCTCGGTCACCCATGAGGAACGAGTAAATGCGAGGCTCATGCTGAGCCCAGATGCCACAGGAGCAGGCAGCTCCTGGTGCCCACAGCCGGGCCCTGCACTCAGTTCCTCACCTGCAGTCCCTGGTGGCACATCAAAGAGCCAGGGGACCATGACCAGGCACTGCCCCTCCTCCCACCAAGAATTAGAGGAAAGAGCAAGATTATACTCCCCGAGGCGGGCAGCAGGAGAGAAACAGCAGTGTACTCGGAGGCAGGCCCCGGTGCAAGTGCCCGCTCTACCATTTACAAGCACTGTGACCTCAGCGAGGGAGACAGCTGGGAAACAAGGAGTCACGCCGCAGCCAGGCTCCGAAAGTGCTTGTCAATGGGGCAGGCCAGGCTGGCGCTGGCAGCCCGACCTTCTGCTCTGCAGCTTTGACTGACAGGAGTCACCTGTCTGACCCTCAGTCCCTTCCTCTGCAAAATGGGGGTGCCACCCACCAAGGATTCAGTGAGCTGAGCCTGCCAGGAGCCTGGGACAGCCCCTTCACGGGTAACGGCCCCGTGGATGCTAGCTGCACCCTAGAGAGGCAGACTGAGCAATGAGCACGGTTCACCTTTGGGTTCCCACCTCTGCGTTCAGTGAGGACAGCTTAGTGGGTCACCAGAGGCCATGCTCCCCCAACATTCCGGTGCCTTCGTTCTGCGGCCTCAAGTGAGTCCATGACCTGGTGCATTGTGGAAAAGCAAACAGGGTGCTTTTGTGTGGCTTTCACCATAGATGGTTTTCTGTGCCTTTTCTCTGAAACGTCATCCCCACCACTGCGCCCCGCCACCCCTGCTCCTCTCGGTCTTCCCCCTTCATCTCCTCAACCCGGACCCTTCCCTCCACCCTCATTCCCCATGCCCTCTGTCCTCTCTAGCTGCCTGCCGCACCCTTGGCCCCACGCCTCTGCAGCAGCCTGCCAACTGGCCTTCCTGCCTCAACCCCTATCTCCACGCTGCCAAACACCAGGCAGCTGAGTGGGACTCATACCCCTCCGCACACAGGAGGGTGCTGGCTGCCTCGCCCCTGCTTCCTCCACTGCCTGGACTCACATCTTCTGCACTCTCCCTTTCACTCCCGCTGACCTCTGCCTGAAGGCCCCACCCCAGCCCAGGTGTGTTCCTTGAGGCTCCATCAGAACGTGACCGGCCCTGTGAAGTGGCCCTGGGTGGCCAGCAGAATGGAGCAGGTCTCCACGTCCTCCAGTTAGGACTAGTCCGTGGTGGTGCCATTTATAGTGGCCTGTCAGAGGGCTGCCTCCCGGTGTCCTGTGGACTCATCCAGGGCAGCATCAGGTCCTCATTAACAAAAAGAACAACCAAAGAATGGCAGTCAGCATATTCCGGGCTAACTTGGCGGCAAGCATAATGCTGGGTGATTTCTTGGACACGATCTGATTCATTCCTCCTCACAGGGCCAGGAAGTTGTGGGGGCTGGGGGGTCTTCCCCAGGGTCACCCCCAAACATACAATCTAAGTGAAAACAGTGCCGGCTATGCAACTCCCGACTCCACACCCCAAAAGCAGATTGCCTCCCTCCCTGGGCTTTTCCTAATCAGAAATTCTGGCGCTGCCAGGGGGAAGCCTGGGAAATGGGTCCTCTTAGCACCCAATTTTACAGAGGAGGGAGCTGAGGGTGAGAGAGCTGAGCTACCTGCCCACAGGTCACCAGCAGAGCCAGGACTGGGACCCCACGTGTCAGCCACCACCAGCCTTCGGTCTGAGTTCGGGGCCTTTCTGTGCGCCCAGCTCAGGGCTCTCTGCCAGGCTCAGACTTGCTGAGCTGGGGTTCAGACTCTGAACCCCCCACATACAATGGAAGGTCCCAGTGAAGACACCCAGTATCCCAGGCTCCATATCTGCAAATGACAAAGTCAGAGTGAACTTTGGCCGAGGAGGTAATTCAGCTGGGAGTTCTTGCCCTCACCCGGCTCACCCCCTTCCCACTTCATCTGGTGATTAAAAAGGGGAGGAGAGAAAATACAGCCCACACATCCCCCAGGGCTGCCGGGCTCCAGGATCTGGTTCCAGAAACAGAAAGGTTACTTTATTAGCTGTCACAGAAATTTCACTGTGACCCCGAAGTAATTTCCCCAGAGAGAGGCAAATCTCCAGGAGCCAGGAATAGACGAAGAGATTATTGCCGACCCCGCTGGGCGAGCAGCGCCTGTATCCGGTGCTTGTTTGGAGTCCAGGGAGCTGCTCTGGATGGGCGCCCACCCCCTCCCTGGATGGCAGAGGCTCCTGGGAAACGCGGGGTCCACCAGCAGCCGGTGGCCGTGGTCAGGGCCAGGGCGCCGTGCATGAGCCACCCGGCTGTGGGCACAAGAACAGACGTGACAAGTGCCAAGTGGTGCTGGCCAAGCAGGCGTGCTGTGGGCTAGAAGGGAATCGCTGCCTTCCGGGGCGGGGGGAGGGTGAAGCTTGGAAATAAGGCTGAGTCTGAACCCCACCTCTGTTGATCCATCTCTGTGGCCCGGAGAAAATGACACCCTTCTCCACTCATCACCCCAGGCCTTGGTTTCCTCAGCTGTGAAATGGGCGTGTGGGCCGGGTACCGGCTTCCAAGGGGCACGGTAACTCATATTGTTCCCTTCCTTAGCGATGACCAGAGTCCCTTGCCCCAAAGTGTCCACGAGAGGTATAAGGTGAGGTCCCCAGGCTGGGGACCCAGGGAGGGTCCCTGGGAGGGGGCGGAGACTTGCTCAGGGCTGAGCCCTGTTGGCCGAGCCTGCTCGCTGGGCTCAGCACCTCCGCTGCCCGCACCAGCCTCCCCGTTTTACAGATGAGGAACGGGATTCAGAGATGGGCCAGTCCCTGCCGGTCACATGGCCACCACATGGCAGAGCCCAACATCCAAGCCCAGGTCCAAACATTCCGCCCACGCCCCGTCACTTCGGGACTCTGCTCTGGTGTGTGGCCTGGCTGGGAGAAGGGAGACTCGGGGCTAGGAAGTGGGACGCGGAGGTGCTCCAAGCGGCTGCAGGGCCCTGTGGGAAAGAGCGTGGCTCTGGTGTAACCTTGAGCATGAAGGCATGACCTTGGGCGCAAGACTCACCCTCTGTAAGACTGATGTCCCCGTCGGTGTGTCTGTCAGACAGGGGTCGGGAACACAGATATGTATCTCCTCTCGGTTCTAGAGCCAGACATTCAAGGGAAAGCGATAGGCAGGCCTGGCTTCTCGGCGGGCAGATGGAACTCTTCTCCATGTGATTTTGCACAGTCATCCCTTCCCTTCCACGCTCGCGTGCCCACGTCCTGCTCCCGCTGGTCAGTGCAGCAGTCACGGGACGAGGCGCACCCTACGCGACCTCACTGTCACCTAATTACCTCTTTAAAGACCCTGCCTCCAAATATAGTCGTGTTCTGGGGGACCAGTGGGTACAACTTCAGCATACAAATTTGTGGGGACACAGTCCAGCCCATACCAGAAGGTTAAATGAGAGAGAGTATGGCATAGAAATGAACAGTTGCTCTCCATCCCTGGTTCCTGGAGCACCCCAAAACCCTTGACACCTCCAGAGCGATGAGTATCTCGCACGCTGAGGAGATGACTGGTGTCGAGGGCCCCGCGAGGGCTTCAGGAGGGGCCCGTAAAAAAAACACCAAGCCACGGCTACCGGGTTGGAACTTCCAGCCCCGCCACTCCCCGTCCCTGGGGTGGGGGAAGGGCTAGAGATCGAGAACACTCACCAGTGGCTGATGCTTTAGTCACTCACAGCCAGGTCCATAAAACCCTAAACAAAGGCGTGTGGGGAGCTCCTGGCTTGGCAAACACGTCGACGTGCTGGGAGGGTGACTCACCCCACCTGCGTGGGGACAGAGGCTCCCGCACCCGGGGCCCTTCCAGACGGTGCCCTGTGGGTGTCTCCATCGGGCCGTTCCTCCGTATTCTTTATAATAAGCCAGGAAGCAGCTAAAGCGATGCTTGAGTTCTGTAAGCCATCCTAGCAAATTACAGAATCTGAAAAAGGGTCATGGGAGCCCCTACTTTGTAGCTGGTGGCCTGATGCTCGAGACTGGCATCTGAGGTCGGGACAGCCTGTAGGACAGAGCCCTGAAACCTGTGGGGTTGGCGGTAACTCCAGGCAGGCAGCGTCTGAGCTGGACCAAACCGTCCTGCAGGACATGCAACTGGGGTTGGAGGGACGGAGAAGCAGGTTTGGAAATGACACCACATTTCTGGTGTCGGGAGGTAAAAACACTCTCAGACAGTGAAGGCCCAGGAGTGAGCTTCGATGATCTCAGCCGTTCAGAGCTGGCAAAGGGGGTGCTCCCAGGATCTGGGCTGACAGCATGGGCTGTCAGCAGCTCCCTGCATTAAACACCCTCTGTTGTAAATGCTTGTCGTGGTTTCTCTGTTCTGGGGAACTGTGGGGGCACCAGCAACCAGTGCAAGGAGGGCAGCAGAGCTGCTGGGACCGGGTTCCGTGCCCCCCAGGCGGGAAGCCAGGCACACGCAGCTGAGAGAGGCACTCAGGCCTGGGCCGTGAGTCCTCGCTGCCCCTGCTCACAGGAGAGTAGTCAGGTTCTTCACCTGCCCACGTTCATCTTCCTTCCTCTCCCGCCCAGCCTTCCCTCCCTCTTTCTGGCACAAATCTCTTTAGAGGGAGAGGCCCCAGGCAGCACTGGGTACAAATCTGCAAACCCAGCTCCAGGTATTCGAGAGCAAATAAGTGACTGCCTGTGTGCCCGGGGCTCTTTCCTGGGCTGCTGTGATCACAGGGCCCTGCGGGCTGCGTCCCCCCAGGCTCAGGATCTCCCCACTTCCTGCTGGGTTCAGCCAACAGGAACACATGAGGAAGAGCGAGGGCAGGAAGGAGAGAGAAGAAGGACATTTCTACTGCTGTCTGTCCACCAGGGGCCACCTTGCCTGCTGCAGCCCCCGTTTTGTCGGTGACAGCCACTGGGCTCCAATGCCACAGTCTCCTCTCGATCGATTGCCACCCTGGCTGAGGGGGGGAAGGAGCTCCCCATTGGTGCTAACTTGGGATTATTTTAAATGTCCTCTGGCTTTTCAGCTCCTCCAGCATCTGTGTCAGTAGCTCTCTGCATTAAACACCCTCTGTTGTAAATGCTTGTCGTGGTTTCTCTGTTCTGAGACCCTGTCTACATGAATAACTGTGAAGACTTTGTTCTGAAGTCTTCAGAGTAAAGGAAAGTGTTCTAGACGGTACTTTCAAAGACTCAACAGTGATTAATTGCAACCAGTGTCTTAAAACACTCAAGGAAATGCCAGCTCTTTATTCTAAGACCTTAAAAGCATGTCGTAAAAAGCCCCTTTCTTCTGAGGCAGGACTTTTAACGTCTTATATTTCTAATCAGAATTTTAAAATCACTTCTCATTTCTCACGGATTTCTGATTGATTTCTGTTCTCTACCTGCAGAAGGTTTTGTAAAAGGCTTTTCTCCCCACCCCATGTTTAGTCTGCTTAGTTAGAGTAATCACGGACAACTTTGATATAATCCTTCTCAAAGTGAGATGCCGTGTGGCTGCCAGCGCAAGGCAATTCAGGAGGGTGTCTGTGTCGGTCTCCTGTGGCTGCTGTAATGAATTGTCACAAACTTGGTGGCTTTAAACAACACACATTTATTATCCTAAAGTGCTGGAGGGCGGAAATCCAGCACGAGTCTCGTGGGGCTCAAACCAGGGTGTCAGAAGGGCTAGGTCCTTCTTGGGGCGCTAGGGGGAGCCATTCCCTGCCGAGCCCCGTTCCTGGTGACTGCTACCATTCCTTGGCTTGTGGCTGTATCACTCCAATCTCTGGTCCCTGGTCACATCACCTCTTCTTCTCTGTCTTGTATCCCTCTGTCTCCCCCTCACATTTAGGGGCCACCTGGATAATCTAGGGTAACTCCTCATCTCAAGATCCTTAATCATTTCTGCAAAATCCCTTTTACCATACGGCAAACCATTCACAGCCACCACAATGTCCTTCAGAATTTCATCATGACAGCCACATTTCAGAAGTTTGTGTGAGTAGATGTCCATCCCCGAAACTAGTTTTCCAGAACCATCTCTGACCAGGACACGCCGTGCCCTGGTCAGGCCCAAGTCCAGCTTCCCCCCACCCCTCTGCCCGCAGCATCAGCGCCCACCAGCCTGATGGGCTCCTTCCTCAGGATCCCTGCACTGTCACTTAGCACCCTGTCTTTCCATAAACTAACCACTCGCCTTCTGCATCTTTGTTCGTGCTGAACCTGCTGCCTGGGGTTCACTCCCCCAGCTTCCGACCAGAAAACTCTGCAGAAGGCCCATCCCTGCTGCCACTTCCTCCAACGTCCCTCCATTCCACGCCCCCACAGCACGCTACCCTTGTCTCCATGTCTGCACCTACACCCGTGTCGTCACACAGGCCTGCTCCCGCCTGGCTCGCAGCAGGGACCTGCTCGCTCCCCTCTGTGCCCACCACCCCTGGCCACCCCAGGGCTCCATGTGTGCATGCGTGCGAGTGAGCAGTCACAGACCTGGACCCCAGGGCCTGGGGCAGAGCAGACACTCAGACAATGTGAGTTTCGTTGAATGAATGAGTGATCTAGTTCTCATTTCATCAGAATATCCGATCTCCTGAGCTGCCATTTAAAGGAACCATCCCACTCCATTGGTTTCCTTCCTCCACCTCCTGCCTGGAGATCAGGACTGAGCCCCAGTGTCCCCTGCACACGCACACACACAGAGGTGCACACGCCAGGGGCCAACAGCCCACAGGAGCAGATGGAGCTTGCCTGTCAAGAAACAAAACTGCTCTTCCTTCCCTTGTCATCCCAGGTCCCATGTCGTCCTTTCCAGGGCCCGTGAGCCCCAGGGAAGGAATCGCGCGCCAGTGACGCCCACGTCCACGGGGACCAGAGCCCATTTCTGGAATCCCTGCCAACAAGTGGCAGAACTCCAGCAGGCAGAGGACCTGGGACTTGGGCCCGGGTGAAGTCACCTGCCTGTCACTGGTAATCACCCACATAGAAGAAGTTGCACACGGGATCTAATTGCTCAGTCCCCGTGGGAGGAACACGGAGACAACGGCTCTCAGGAGACAGGAAACGAGCGTGCAGTCAGTGTGACACAGTCACTCTGGATTACTTGCCCTGTGTTCAGGCTTGAGGTCTCAAAGTGACACTTTCACCCACAAGAATGTGATATGGTTAATATTCCGCATGGTAGCAAACCATGGCATACACATCTTCCTGGGTGGACCTGAGAGGCAGTGCCTGGCCAACAGCACCCGTAGGACCTTCTGGGGTCAGGGTTTGAAAGCTGACTGCAGAGTCTGCCTGGATGGCAGCGTAGGGGGAGCGACCCCACAAGGGCGTGGCGCCATCCATGCACACAGACTGGACTTGAAGTCTAGCTGGGCTGGAGGGGGTGAGAGGCGGGGGTTAGAGCCAGGCTGCAGGCTGGATGGAGGCAACTGAGCCTCCCTGCCCTGCACAAGCCTCTTGGGGAGGCTGGGACACTTGGAACACGCTGGTAGGAGCCTTGGGACTGAACCAAGGCATCCCCAGCATGGGTGCCCCGTGGGCCTCGGTTCCCAGGAGACTCAGATGATCAGGGAGCAGACAACCTTCTGCAGAGCAAAGAGAGGAAAGGTACTTCACTGTTGGGGTGTCAGCAGGAGCCCAGGGCTTGAGGCAGGCAGGCCTAGTCGGCCCCAGCTCTGCCCTCTGCAGCCTGAGGGCATCGTTGCTGGGGCTCACACACTGCCCTCTGGAGAACAGGGATGACACCCACCCCCAGGGCGGTGCAGGTTACAGCCACGGAAAGGCCAGGCACCCAGGCACCCAGGCACCCAGCACAGGCTGATGTTCCTACATGTCTGCCCGCCCCTCCAACCCAGTGGGCCAGCTATGTGCCAAACACAGGGAGATGAGATACTGGGTGCCAGTGTGGTGCTGGGTGCAGCGGGGTCTCCGAAAGCTCACCGAAGGGCCGCCATCCTTGTGCTGGCCCTGGGGACCCCAGGTGTGGGAAGGGGCATGGCTGGGTGGTGACGAAGATGCAAAGGTAGCTCCCCACCCCCATCTGAGGCCTGGGGCTGATGGGCTCACAGTCTCTGCTTCTGAGTTCCCCTCCAGCAGATGAGGGGTTAAAATCCAGATGCTGGGCCTGGCTCAGGAGCAAAATGGAGCTCTGAAATAAATAGCCACAGGCTGAGAGAGTGACAGTGTCCTGGAGGAACAGAAGACACCCTGTCCCCAGCCCAGCCTGGGCTGACATAATGAGGTCAGGAGAAATGGCTGCTGTCCTGGGCCAGCCTGCAATGACTGCGGGCACGGGAAGTGCCCGCCGGGCCAGGCGGGGCAGTCGGGCCTCGGCATCCACATGGCCCTCATACCCCGAGGTCCGAGGGGCGGAATGAGGCAGCCGAAGCTCCCGTTGCTGCCAGGCCGATGGAGGCCCAGCCCCACACTGCACTGGACGTTCGGGTCCAGCTGCCTCCCAGGGCCAAGTTGTCCACCCATGGTCACCTGTCCTCCCAGGGGAAACTGGGTATTCGTGGATTCTATGCAGAAACTACTGAAATTTGTGTTCAGCTTTTATATTACGACTCCACGTAATTAGGATTCATTGCTTTACGTTCTGGGAAAACAACAAGTGGGTAGGCTGTGGGCTCATGGGCCCTGGCCCCACGGTGTCTGGCTAGCTGAGGTTTTTAACAAGAAAACTATCTTGAATGTTTTGCAGTGCAGGATGGCTTCTCCTTACAGTCTTCTCCCTTCTGTTTAAAAAGCAAAAGCACTGACCCAGGGACCCCTCAGGTCCAGCAGGATGGGCAGGCGTGGGCTGCCCAAGCACCTTCTAGCCAGGACAGAAGCCGAGTTGGGAAGCCAGAGGCCTCCTCCAGGCAAAGCCCCGGGAGCTGCGGCGGAAAGCTGGGCTGCCCCAGGCGACTGTGCCGGGACTTCAGTTCCTCTTACTCCTCTGCTTTCTGAGCTCTGAGGCAACTGAGACAGGCCTGTGATGGGTCAAAGGCCTGCTTCCTTTCTAGAATGGCCGGGCTGGAGGGCTGGGCCTGGGGGTCCTTCACAGAGACCCACCCAGCCGGCCATTGACAGGGCCTGGCCTGCCTGCACCGCCACAAGTGCCAGAGAGACTGAGGTCGCTTGTGCCCACCCGGTGCGGAGACATGGGCCGTGGTGGTCACATCCCATCCCAACCACTGCCACGGCC
Organism: Micronycteris hirsuta; assembly: GCA_004026765.1. Taxonomy (NCBI): domain Eukaryota; kingdom Metazoa; phylum Chordata; class Mammalia; order Chiroptera; family Phyllostomidae; genus Micronycteris; species Micronycteris hirsuta. The sequence goes on along the minus strand of PVJI01003732.1, from coordinate 34,842 downwards.
TCATCCCCACTGCTGCACGGAGGGCCCAGGGAGGACGTGGGAGAGGGCACACAGTTTCTTCCCAAAACCCATGGTCAAAGCCAAGCCAGATAAACAAAGAGGGAAGGGGAGGGTCTTCCTGTAGGGCCCCAGCACTCAGTTAAAGCTCAGGAGACTGCAGAGTTTTAACTCAGGTGTAGTCAACATAGGCCATTATGTTAGTTTCAGGGGTGCTTCCCTATTTGTATCTACTGGGAAATGATCACCGCTGGTCACGCTGGTTAACATCTGTCACCACACAGTTTCTCTTCCTTGGGTGAGAACTTTCAAGAGCTATTCTCTTAGCAATTTTAAAATACAAAAAGAATTATCGTTGAGGCTCCGGAAACAAGTTACAGAAGCAAAAGAAGGGCCACTGGAGCTTAGGAGAGAGGAAGGTGAAGGTCTATTAAAAATAAAATAACCTGACTTCCGGCCAAGATGGAGGCATAGGTGGACACACTGTGCCTCTGCTCACAACCAAAGAGGAAAAACAAGTTAAAAAGCGAAACAAACAACCAGAACAGACAGAAAATCGAACCGAGTGGAAGTCCCACAGCCAAGAAGTTAGAGAGGACACGTTCATCCAGACCGGTAAGCGGGGCAGAGCCAGGCGGGGAGCACACGCAGCTAGACAGCAGTTTGCCCGGAGAGACTCATGGCAGGCGTGCATGGCCAAAACACAGCCTGAGCACTCAGTGAAGCCCACAGCCGCCACACCTAGAGAAGCCCATGGGAAACAGCGGGGCCAAGACTGGTGGACCAGGCAGTCCCTCTTTCACACACAGATAGGCCAGAGAAGGAGCTGGGGAGCGGAGCCCACCATCGCAGGAGTAAGTGCCATTGCTCCCTCCCAGGCCTCGCTCCCAAAGGAAACGTCACAATGTAGTGATGTAGGTTGCTCAGCAGGGCGAACACCTAAGGCTCCACCCCTTAAATTAATAGGCGCACCAAGTTAAAAAATGGCCCAAATGAAAGAACAGAACAGAGCTCCAGAAAAATTACAACTAAGGGACGAGGAACTAGCCAACCTATCAGATGCACAGTTCAAAACACTGGTAATCAGGATGCTCACAAAATTGGAAGAAAGTTGGACACAAATAAATGAACAAATGAAGGATACGCTAAAGAAAATGAGCGGAAATGTGAAGGGAACCAATAAAGAAGAGAAGGAAACTGGGACTCAAATCTACAGTGTGGACCATAAGGAAGAAACAAGAATTCAAAAAAATGAGGAGAGGCTTAGGAATCTCTGAGACATCTGTAAACAGCCGAACATCCAGATCATAGGGATGCCAGAAGGAGAAAAGGAAGACCAAGAAATTGAACAAATAATGAAGGAGAATTTCCCCAATCTGGAAAAGGAAATAGACTTCCAGGAAGTCCAGGAAGCTCAGAGAGTCCCAAAGAAGCGGGACCCAAAGAGGAACACACCAAGGCACATCATAATGACATTACCCAAGATGAAAAATAAGGAGAGAATCTTAGAAGCAGCAAGAGAAAAGGAGACAGTTACCTACAAAGGAATTCCCATAAGACTGTCAGCTGATTTCTCAAAGGAGACCTTCCAAGCAAGAAGGGCTGGAAAGAAGTATTCCAAGTCATGAAAGGCAAGAACCTACATCCAAGAATACTCTATCCAGCAAAGCTGTCATTTAGAATGGAAGGGCAGATACAGTGCTTCTCAGATAAGGTCAAGTTCAAGGAGTTCATCATCACCCAGCTTTTATTATATGAAATGTTAAAGGGATTTATGTAAGGCATGGAGGGATATCAACAGGGGAGTGGGAGGGGGAGAGAGGGGGAAAAGCTACAGAGAATAAGCAGCATAAATGGCAGGTAGAAGACAGACAGGGGGAGGTTAAGAATAGTATAGGAAATGTAGAAGCCAAAGAACTTATGTGTATGACCCATGGCCAAAAACTAAAGGGCGTGGAATGGGGGGGATGTGGGGCGGAGGGGAATAAAGGGGGGAAATGGGACAACTGTAATAGCATAATCAATAAAATATATTTTAAAAAAAAGAATATTGTTAACCGCCCACTCCACGCTTTACATTACACCCTCAGAGTTTATTACCTTCCGCCACCTTTACTCACTTCCTTCCTGGCTACCTTCTGGCTCGCCCCGTGCCTAACACACAGACACGCGCTTTGGCCCACTCATGATTCCGTCGGCCTCAGGCACAGGAGACATCCTGTCCCCAGCATAGCCTGGGCTGACGCAATGAGGTCAGGAGAAATGGCCCCTGACCTCAGGGGTCAAAATTTGCACCAAAATCTTAGTTTCTGACTTCTGTATAAAAATTGGGAGCTAGCCCTGGCTGGTGGGGCTCAGTTGGTTGGGCATCATCATGCAGATCAAAAGGCCACGTGCTTGATTCCCATTCGGCACTCACACCCAGGTTGCGAGTTTGACCCCTGCTTGGGGCACATTCAAGAGGCCACCAGTTGGTACCTCTCTCTCTCTCTCTCTCTCCCTCTCTCTCTCTCTGTCTCTCTCTCTGGCACTCTCTCTCTCAGCAATAAAAAAAATGTTCTCCGTGAGTATAAAAAATCGTAGGGAGCTCTGGCAGTCCTGGCCGTTGTCTGCACGTGGCAGGGACTGGCCTGAGCAGGCCCAGTGCCCCCCCAGCAGGACTTAGCCCTCCTTCTGGCCACAGTCCCCACCGTCCCCTGTCACCTACTGCCAGATCGGCCTTGCTCATCCGAGGAGCTGGTCATGCCTTCTTGACAGATTTTGCAACAACTGCTTCCCCAGCTCCACTCACTAAACTCATTCCTCCCAGACTCCCAGGCCTCAGGACCCCGAGCCGTGGACGCCCTGACGGCCAGTCTGACAGGAGAAGACAGTGCTTCTCCCTCTCCCATGCTGGAGTCAGAGGCAGGGGCTCTGGGTCAGAGCCACGGGGTCTGAGTTCTGTCTCTCAATAGTCAACTGTCTGACCTGACGCAAGTCATCACACTGCCCAGGCCTCAGTTTCTTTACCTCAGAAATGGGCTCACTGGTGTGACTTGGTGGGGCAGCTGGAGGACGCAAAGGATTGACTGGGAACACAGATGGGAGCCGGTCCCTCTGTGGGTGGCCCCTCGCCCACCCAGCACCCTCACTTCCATGGCAGGGGGCCCCTCCTGATTTTGGCCCCAGTCCCAGGGCAAACTCCAGAGGAAACAGGGCACCAGGGGCGTACCTGGGCACACAGGAAGAAACCTGGGCAAGCTGTCCTGCGTGGTTGCGGACCCTGTGGAGTAGGAGTTTGGGCACGTTCACCTGTCGGCACGCAGGCAAGAGGGACGGTCTCGCCATGAGCACAGTTTTCTGTGGGGTCTGGCCCCGTTTTCCCTCCTGGGAGCTACATGTGGGCTGTTCTGACCCATCTGCCACCAACTCCTGAGGGGGGCACAGGTAAAGCGGGCACTGTGAGTGCCAGCCCCCATCTTTTCGGATGAGCGAAGTTTCCTCCATGAAGTTCCAATGCAGGACAGGAGGCCAGAGAAGTGCACCTCCCAAATCGAGTCAGTCACATGGCCGCTAAGTAGGCGACAGGGTCAGGACAGTCGGGCTGCTCCAAGGTCCCGGGTGCTGCCCTCGGAGACGTGGGAGCGGGCAGGACTCAGGCCGCCACCAGCTGATGCGGGTGCGCAACCTCCCTCTGAGCATCTCGGGCCATGGTTCACTCCCACCCTGCACAGAGGCGGCCTGGCGCTGGACAGAGATGGCTCCAGTAGACGATGGTGCATGTGGCCGAGGAGTCGAGGGAGGAAGCAGGGCTAGTCCAGAGGCCTGAGCCCTCGGGCACTGCCCTCAGCTGTCCACCCATCGAAGCCCAGCGATGGCTCAGCCCCTCCTGACCATTGCAGGTACCACCAGATCGTAGTTTATGGCCTGGGAAGGAAACGAAGTCCTCCTTGAATGGTAGTCTGTTGTTTTGTTTTTTAATAGATTATTTTTAGAGCGGTTTTAGGTTCATAACAAAATCAACAGTGCCCCCGCCCCACAAAGTGGCACATTGTCATAGTGGCCGAGCCTTTGCTGACACATCCTGTCCCCCACGTCCAAGCTCACCTGAGGGGTCACTCTCAGGGTTGTGATCTGTGCGTTGGGACAAGTGTGTGGCATGTAGCTCCCGCTGTAGGGTCGCACAGAGCAGGTCACCGCCCTGAAGATGCTCTGTGCTTGGCCCGTTCATCGCGCCCTCTCCCCTACCCCCAGGCAGCCACCGACCTTTTACTGTCTCCACAGTTTTGCCTTTTCTAGAATGCCGCAGAGTTGGAAGCAAACAGTATGTAGCCTTTTTCAGATGGGCTCCTTTCACTCAGCACCTGCATTGAAGTTTTCTCTGTGTCTTCTCCTGGCTTAGTTGCTCCTTTCTCTTCAGCAGTGATGACACTCCACGGTCTGGATGGCCCACAGCTCATACATCCGTCCCCGGCTGGAGGGCATCCTGGCTGTGGACAACCAGGAGTAAAGCTGGTCCCTGTGCAGCCCTGGCTGGTGTGGCTCAGTGGATGGAGCACGGGCCTGCAAACCAAAGGGTCACTGGTTTGATTCCCAGTCAGGGCACATGCCTGGGTTGCGGGCCAGGTCCCCAGTGGAGGCCATGTGAGAGACAACCACACATTGATGCTTCTCTCCCTCTCTTTCTCCTTCCCTTCCCTTCCCTTCCCTTCCCTTCTCTCTAGAAATAAATAAAATATTTTTTGATTCTTTAAAAAATTAAAATAAACATCCGTGTGCAGGTGTTTGTGTGGATGTAAGACTTCACTTCATCTGTGTGAATCACAAGGTGTGTCATTGCTGGATTGTATAAGACAGCGCTTGATTTTATAAGAAGGTTCCAAACTGCCTCCCACAGCGGCTGCACCGTTTTGCATTTTCATCAGCTGTGAATGACAGTTTCTGTCGCTCCGCACCCTCCCCGTCCATGGTTCTGGGCTTCAGCCACGCTCACCGGTGTGGCCTGCTACGTTGTTGTTTTCCTCTGCACTTCCCTGGTGACGGCTGACGTGGGCAATCTTTTCATGCACTTATTTCCCATCTGTGTGCCTTCTTAGTAGAGGTCTGTTCCAGTCTCCCACCCATCATTGCATTGTTTGTTTTCTTATTGTTGAGTTTGAAGAGTTCCTTGTATGTTTTGGATAACAGTCCTTTATCAGATGTGATTTTTTTTGCAAATATTTTCTTCCAGTCTATGGCTGTCTGGCAGTCTTGTTTTAAACAGCTGGGCCAGGCCGGGTCTGGCCACATGCTGCGGGGGGTGGGACATGGCTTTAGCCGCCCCCATGGTCCCCGTGGGAGGCATCCGAGCAAGCCCAGCACCTGCGCCCGCCCGGACCTCGGCGCTCGGTACACATCGGCAGTCGGGGTGTATGGGAGCATGCGTGCGCACCCGGCCCGGCCTGCCTCGTGGGGCGCCGGGGAAAAGGATGTTTGTGGAGATGAGGGGGCAGTGCGGGGAACGCGAGCACTGGGTGACGGGGTGGGCGACGCAGGATGCACGCAGAAAAGCACGAGCTCAGATCAGCGTCTGTGCTCAGGTCCCAGACCCGTTCGGTTGGGTTGATGGACTTGGGGGTGGATTTTTCTCCTTTCCATTGTTTAAAGGACGGATAATGTTCTCAGAGATCTTTGTTTATTAAGACAACTATTGTTTAGAAACAGCTGACTCCGAAAGTGTCTGCTGCTGGTCCTGCTCATGCTGAACCACGAATTCTGCAGCAGCCTGGAGGGGAGGCCCAGGACTGAGAGGCCTCTCGGCCGCACCTCAGTGCTGCTGCGGAGAGAACGGACCCTGCTGTGGGGCCGTCCTGGGGTCGGCGGGAGGGTATGGAGGAGCAAGGAGTACCTGGGGGACTGGCTTTCTGTGCCCCCACCCCATCACCCGTGGCCCCTGTGCCAACATGCTTTTAAGACACAAACCTGGCATACTTTCCTAAGTGGCTGGTATTGAAGCATCTTTCCAAATAAAAGCTGAGCCAGCTAACAGAGGACGCCGTAATTGGAGGCAGGCGCTGACAGTGCACCCCAGCGTACTTTGAACTGGCAGATGGCCCCCTGAATTCAGCGTTTCATCGCGGCCCCTCCCGGCCGCCTGCAGACCCCAACTCCACATTAGTGGGGCACCTACTGCGTGCCAGACACGTGCTAGCTGTTTCCACAACTGTCATCTCCTTTGATTTGCATCCACCTCGAAACAGCCCTGTGCCGCTGAGGAAACTGAGGCCAGGGAAGAGACTGGGGAGCGGCAGCCTTTGCACCCACCGTGCCTTAGACTGTGCAGACCGCTTCCTTCCCACTTTTCTCTTCCAGTTTCCTGACAGCCCCGCCTGCCCTTCCTTAGTGTGCGCCCCCTTCAGAGGAGGAAACTGCCCATCAGGAAGGATACACTGAGCCAAGGCAGGAAGCAGTGAATGACATGGGAACCAGCCTCCCCGCTGGGTCGCAGCCCTGCCCCTTTCTGCCCTGACGCTGTTTCCGAGATGGGGCCGAGGGCCCGACCCGCCTTGGTTTACTGGACCAAGGGGAGGGCCCTGCATGCTTTACTGAACACCCCCCTGGGCCCTCTCTACACCCCTGATCTCACTGTATCCCGAGACGGTCTGGACAGTGAGAGAGATTACATCATCAGCAGTGTTTGAGGCTCAGAAGTTGAGCAACCCGCCAGGGTGGCCTGGGACTGTGTGGGTTTCACGGAGGAGAGTCAAGGACCCTTTGTCCTGACCTGTAGAACCAGTGGCTGCAGTGCCAGATACTCAGCTCCAGGGGTGTGGGGACATCCTGTCCGGCCAGAGCACTGCCCTGCCTTTGTTCAGCCCGGTAAGAGCACCGAATGTTCTCCCTCCCACTGAGGTGCACATCTTACTGCCGCTCCCAAGGCAGCAGGGTACACACTGGGATCAGAGGATTTGCCTGTAGGCCTCGCCGTTCTGTCTGCATCCAGTGGACAAGCACTCACCCCGGGACCATGGGTGGGAAGGCCGATTTCAGCCTCTGTTCTGGAGAGGGTGGCAGAGCTGTCACAGCCCCAGACATGGGGGGAGTCACTGTAGTGGGTGAGTGAATGTGTGATGCAGGAATGAGTGTGAATCAACTGAGGCTGCTTGATTTCATCCCTTCCCGACTGCCCGGGAGCAGGGAGCGAGCATGCTCCAACTCAGCCCTTCCTTCAGAAAGTTCTAGATGAGAAAGCAGAGGGCCTTGGGTTCTGGTATTTCATTGTCATGTAATACTAAGAGAGTCATTTAAGCCCTGGCCAGGTAGCTCAGTTGGTTAGAGCATCGCCCTGATATGCCAAGGTTGTGGGTTTGATCCCAGTCAGGGCATGTACAAGAAGCAACCAATGAATGCATCCGTAAGTGGAACAACAAATTGATATTTCTATCTCTTTCTCCCTTCCCCTCTCTCTAAAATCAGTAAGTTTAAAAAATTAAAGTCATTTAACTGTGCCAGACATCAGTGTCCTCATCTATGAAATGAGGCTTTTCCACCTTGTAGTCCTCAGCTCCCTGGGTCACCTGCAGGTCAGGAGGGTGAGGGGCCACATATGCCTGCCTCGCCCCTCCTCGGTCTCCGCAGCTCAGACACTAATGGGGAGCATAGTGGGGGACACGGTGTCAGGTCCCCACACTGCAGCAGCCTTGGCTGAACCTCAGCTTCCTCACGGCACCAGGATGGTCAGTGCCCCTCCAGGACCGTGCGGGAGTGAAGACCAGATGAGGGAAGGGAAAGTGCCCAGTCCTGGTGGCTTGGTGCGTGTGTTCAGGTTGCATTTACATGGAATCACAATTTCATTACGAAGACTACAAGTGCTATTTCATGCAATTATGATGACATATTCAGGTAACGCTTTTCTCATAATTTATTCAACCTCTGTTGCTAAAGGACAAGGGACCAAGCGTGATGTAGAAATGCAGAATGTCCCTCCCCCCAGCATCTTCAGTAACCAGGGGTGGGTGGGGGGGCGCTAACAGGTCCCATCCCACCCGCCTCTCGGGAGCTGTGATGCCGCCGCCTCCAGCCTCCCAAGTGGGCTGTGTCTGGGCAGAGCCTGCCTCGGTGGGAGTCATCCACGGGACCAGTGCCTGCTGGCGCTGCTGCCCCTCACTCCCCAGAACCAAAGGTCTTCTTTGACTTGATTTTTGCTCCCAGGTACTCAGGACCTCTGTTCCTGTCACACCAGGACACCAGGCTTTTGCCTAATTATCAGCAGAAGCACAGTTGGTGTGACACTGGTGCAAATGCAGCTGCCTGTGGGGGGTGTCAGGGTTTCTGCAAGACATGTGGGGGAAACTTTGTACCTGGAAGCCACCCAGCAAGAGCTCGGGGATCCCCTGGAGACAGCATCTTCCCAGCACAGCGCTGGGGACTGTCCCCCACCACAGAGCACGAGGAGCTCACAGGTTATTTAAATGTTACCAGCTCCTAGGTCATGTTTGGAGGCATGGGCGCCTGGACTACCCAGCGGCTTATAGTCTCAGAACTAGGGATCGCGCAGGGCCCGAGGTCAAGGCTATGTCCTCGCTCTACAGAAAGAGCAAGAAAGAAGTAAAACTGTCACTAGTTGCAGATGACATGATAGTATATGTAGAGAACCCTAAAGATTCCACCAAAAAACTACTAGAACTGATCGAAGAATTCAGTAAAGTAGCAAGAAACAAAATAAATATTCAGAAATCGGTTACATTTTTATTCACCAATAATGAACTATCAGAAAAGAAAACTAAGAAAATAACTCCATTTACAACTGCACAAAAAATAAATAAATAAAATACCTAGGAATAAAATTAACTAGGGATGTAAAAGACCTGAACTCAGAAAATTATAAGACACTAAAGAAAGAAACTGAAGAAGATACAAATAAGTGGAAGCATATACCATGCTCATGGATAGGAAAAATTAACATAGTTAAAATGTCCATACTACCCTAAGCGATCTATTTGTTCAACATAATTCCTATCAAAATATCCAGTACATATTTTACAGAACTAGAACAAATCATCCAAAAATTTATATGTTATCAAAGGAGACTCCGAACAGGCACAGCAATCTTGAGAAAGAAGAACAAAGTTGGAGATATCATGCTACCTTGCATCAAACTATACTACAAGGCTACAGTAACCAAAACAGCATGGTACTGGCATAAAAATAGGCATGTAGATCAATGGAACAGAATAGAGAGCCCACAAATAGGCCCATGTCTTTATGGTCATTTAACACTTGACAAAGGAGGCAAGAATATACAATGGGGTAAAGAGAGTCTCTTCAATAAATGGTGTTGAGAAAATTTGTCTGGTACATGAAAAAAAATAAAACTAGACCACTGACTTACACTATGCCCCAAAATAAACTCAAAATGGATAAAAGAACTAAATGTAAGTGGGGAAGCTATAAAAATCCTAGAGGAAAATATAGGCAGTAAAATCTCTGACATTTCTCTTAGCTCTATTTTTTTCTGACATATATGAGGTCTGTCCAGAGGGTATCGACCCATGTAATACAAAAAATAGAGACATTTATTGAACAAGATACAAGAAACATTGTACATAGGATGATGACACCTCAGTCCCCTCCAAAGTAGACATCTCAGCACCTCATATAGTTCTCCTAATCTCCATCAACTGCCCCATCATATTTTCCTGAATCTCATCGATGGTACAAAATTTCTTCCCTTTCAAAGGTGATTTTAGTTTTGGGAAAAGCCAGAAGTTGCAGGGCGCCAAATCTGGGCTGTCGGAGGGCTGAGTCACCTGGGTGATTTGATGTTTCACCAAAAACCTCTTCGTGAGACGTGATACTTGAGCAGGCATGTTATTGTGATGAAGCTGCCAACCGCCAGTTGCCCAGAGCTGTGGCCTTCTGACTCACCCAATAGTTTCCATGAAGGAATGTTCTAGCTTAACACAAAATTTGATGGAGATTCATTGCTCTATTTGCACAGTCATTTTGAATGCCACAGCCACACGGCACACATGCTCACTCAACAGTGTCTACCAGCCCCACTGACTAGTATCGTGAAGTCATCATTGTTCATGCATGAGCATTCCAGTCTACTCTCCTTGGCTGCCAGGTTGCATCAATGTCACGCAAACCATTCTTGTTATAATAACACTGGCTGGACTTTTTCCAGACAGACTTCATATATTTTCAGGCAAGGGAAACAAAAGAAAAAATAAACAAATGGGACTTCATCAAACTGAAAAGTTTTTTCACAGCAATGGAAACCATCAACAAAACGAAAAGACAACCCATGGAATAGAAGAACATATTCACCAATAATACATCTCATAAGAAGTTAATATTCAAAATGTATAAAAACTCATACAACTCAACACCAAAAAAAATCCCATTAAAAAATGGGCAGAAATCATAAACACTCCTCCAAAGAGGATATATAGATGGCCAATAGGCATATGAAAAGATGCTCAATGTCACTAATCATCAAAGAGATGCAAATTAAAACACAATGAGATATCATCTCACACCTGTCAGAATGACTATCGTCAATAAATTAGCAAACAGCAAGCGTTGGCCAAGATGTGGAGAAAGGGGAGCCCTCATACACTCTTGGTGGAAATGCAGGTGGCCACTGAGGAAAACAGTCTGGAGGGCCTTCAAAAAATGTAAAATGGAACTGCCTTATGACCCAGCAATTCCACTTCCGGGAATATATCCAAAGAATCCCAAAACACTAGTTCGGAACATTATATACACCCCTATGTTCATTGCAGTGTTATTTATAATAACCAAGATATGGAAGCAACCCAAGTGCCCCTCAATAGATGAGTGGATTTTTAAAAAACTGTGGTACATTTACACAATGGAGTATTACTCGACCACAAAAAACAATGGAATCTTATCATTTACTGTAGCACAGATAGACCAAGAGGGTATTAACCTGTATGAAATAAGTCAGTCAGAAAACAGGGTAAGAGCCAAGCAAGTGGCACTGTTCCCCCTTCCCCACATGCAGCGTCACAAAGCATCAAAGCAGCTGCCCACCCTCCCCCGTGAATACTGAAGGCTCCACCCCTTACAATGTAACAGGTGCTCCAAGACAGAATCAAAGCCGCTCCACCTAATACACGGAAACAAACACAGGGAGGCTGCCAAATTGAGGAGACAAAGAAATATGGCTCAAATGAAAGAAGAGATCAAAACTCCAGAAGAAGAACTAAGCAAAACAGAGATAGACAACCTATCAGATGCGGAGTTCAAAACACTGGTGATAAAGATGCTTAGAGATCTCGTTGAGTATGGCAAACACGTAAGGGAAGAAATGAAGGCTACCCTAAGTGAAATAAAGAAAAATCCACAGGGAACCAACAGTGAAGGGAAGGAAGCCAGGGTTTAAATAAACAATTTGGAACATAATAAAGAAATAAACAGTCAACCATAACAGAATGAAGAAACAAGAATTCAAAACAACAAGGAGAGAATAAGAAGACTCTGGGACATCTCCAAACGTTTCAACATCCGAATCATAGGAGTGCCAGAAGGAGAAGAGAAAGAGCAAGGAATTGAAAGCTTATTTGAAAAAATAATGAAAGAAAATTTCCTTAATTTGGTGAAGAAAATACATATACATGTCCAGGATGCATAGAGAGTCCTAAACAAGTTGGATCCAAAGAAGGCCACACCAAGACACACCATAATTTAAATGCCAAAGATTAAAGATGAAGAGAGAATCTTAAAGGAAGCAAGAGAAAAGCAGAGAGTAACATACAAAGGAGTTCCCATAAGATTATCAGCTGATTTCTCAAAAGAAACCTTGCAGGCAAGAAGGGGCTGGAAAGAAGTATTCAAAGTGATGAAAAGCAAGGACCTATATCCAAGATTACTCTATCCAGCAAAGCTTGCATTTAGAATGGAAGAGCAGATAAAGTGCTTCCCAGATAAGGTCAAGTTCAAGAAGTTCATCATCACCCAGCTCTTATTATATGAACTATTAAAGGGACTTATCTAAGAAAAAGAAGATCAAAACTATGGACATTAAAACGACAACAAATTCACCACCATCAACAACTGAATCTATAAACGCAAAAACAAACTAAGCAAACAACTAGAACAGGAACAGAATCACAGAAATGGAGACCACATGGAGGGTTATCAGCAGGGAGGGGAAGGAGGAGAATGGGGGAAAAGGTAGAGGGAATAAGAAACATAATTGGTAGGTACAAAATAGACAGGAGGAGGTTAAGAATCATAAGAAATGGAGAAGCCAAAGAACTTATGTGCACAACTATGGACATGAACTAAGGGGAGGGATTGCTGGAGGGACAGGGGTACCGCGCAGAAAGGGGAAAGGGGGAAAAATTGGGAAAACTGTAATAGCATAATCAATAAAATAAACTTAAAAATAAAGAAATAAGTTGAGAAAGACAAATACCACATGATTTCACTCATATATGGAACCTATAGAACAAAATAAATGAACAGACGAAATGGAAGCAGGCTCATAGAGACAGAGAGCAGACTGATGGTTGCCAGGTGGGAGACAGGGGGCTGGAGGGCCTGGATGAAGAAGGGGAAGGGACTGAGAAGCACAGCCTGGTACTTGTGGAAGGCCACGGGGATGTGCAGTGCAGCACAGGGAACAGAGTCGATAATATTGTAACTATGCATGATGTCACGTGAGTCCTGGAGATATTGGGGGTTGGAGACCCTTTGTAAAGCATATGATTGTCCAGCCTCTATGCTCTACACCTGAAACTAATACAAAATAATATTAACTATAAACTGCAATTGAAAAGATTTTTAATTAAAAAAATTTTTTTAAAGGTCACAAAGCAAGTAAGAACAGAATCTGCTATCTATTCAGGGATAGCGCAGCTGAGTCTCACACACTTGTTCTCCCACGGAAAAAAACGTTTTGTTACGGCAGCACTACTGGGTCAGCCAGTGTCTTCAGAAGTGAGTCCAGGACTGTTGTTGTTGATAATTCACTTCAGAAATGGTTTGGGCCTTGGCTGAGTGGCTCAGCTGGTTGGAGCATCGTCCCATACACCAAAAGGTTGTGAGTTTGATTCCCAGTCAGGGCACATACCTAGGTTGTTGGTTCAATCCCTGGTCAAGGCACATACAGGAGGCAACGGGTCAATATTTGTCTTGCACATTGATGTCTCCCTCTCTCCCTCTCTCTCGCTCTCTCCCCCTTCCTTTCTCTCTCTAAAATCAATAAACATATCCTTGGGTGAGGGTTAAAAAAATTTTTTTAAATGGTTTGGGTTACACTGTGGGAATTTTTAACACTTCCAGACCCTTCTTTCCCAGCCTAATCTATTTATTAACAGAAGATGGAAACAAGAGAGCAGTCAGTGTTTTAAGCTTCCCAGTAAACCAAGAACACCGGCTGCCCTGTCTCAGGGCAGGGGTTCAGTGACCCCCTTCTGGGGAGGGGCATTCTGTTTTTATTTCTGCTTCCATGGGGGTTCCCCTGGGAACGGAACTCTGCATGTTCTGCAGATAAAATGAAAGCAAGAGGGGGCCCCCATGAGGTCAGCCCTCCCCCCAGGGTGGGTGTGATGAACCACCCAAAGCCAGACTTTAGAGCTCAATGTCCCATTATCTGGGACATTCTTTGCCCTTTCAAGAGCCAAAGTCCTCATTCCCCTGTGCTGGGGCCAAAAGGGAAGTAACATCTCGACAGGGAGGAAGGAAGCAGGACCAATTCCGTAGGAGGCCCCATGCTGCCCGTTCCACCTGCACAGCTGCCCCAAAGAAGTGCCTCTGGGACCCTTTTCATAGGGAAGGAAACTGAGGAACGGGGTATGATTTCCCTCTGGGCCTAAGTGGTGGGCTGGGGTGGACGCTCAGCCTCGCTGACAACGGAGGTTTTTGCTCAGCCTTCCCCGAGGATGCAAGCAGGGCGGGAGAAAAGGCCTAATCCCTCCGGCACAAGGCGGGGTGGGGGTAGCCCCATACGTGGGGGAGTGGGGGGCCAAGTCCAGACCCTGCCGCCCGGGTTCAAGTCCAGCTCTGCCACGTAAAGCCTGTGACCTTGGGCCCTTGCGTGTTTCCCGGGGCCTGCCTTCTTCACCTGTGAAGTGGGATGGTAACAACCTCCCCACCCCCGGCGAACATGTGGTCAGTGAATATTTCGCGTCACAATCAATAGCTGCAGCCCTGGGACTGAAGGGCTGGGAGGCCTGGCTCTGCTGTTCTGCCTTACTCCTGGGACAGTGGCCCTTGGTGTGACCACTGCCAAGTTGGACACAGTGGGCAAAGCCACTTGCCTTAAAACCAAGTGGCCACCCAGGATGAAAGGGGGCAGGGAGCAGGCAGTACGTGGGCAATTGTGTATGATCAGTCATCTGTGTTTCTGGAGCACCTGCCGCGGTTCGGACATCATTCCAAGTTGTGACTCTGATCACTAATGTCGTCGTCACTAACGTCCTATTCTGAATAAGACCGTCAGGGCCCACACTGTGTTGGGGCGTACGTTCTGGCAGTGGGGGGACATTAGATGTGTGACCACATGATACAGCCTTTGCACGGTACCTGGATCTCTGCGGCCCTGGAAACAGAGGCGATGTGGTTTACTCCCCGTGACCCAGATCTAGGGCGGGGCCACCAACAGACCCAGAAAAACAAGGTGTGATGCGTGTGCCCTAGGCTTCTTTTCAGATCTTCTCTCTCTGACCTGCTCCCACCAAAGGGCGGGGGTGGGGCATGAGGTGAGGGCAGTTTGGATCCCAGTGGGCCCGGGGGGCTGCCTGAGGGGCTGGCCAGCTGCCTGGTCCCCAGTAGGAGGCTCCACCCGAGGGCAGCAGGCCAGACAGGGCATCGGGGACAAGCAGCACTCAAGCTGGGCTCAGGCATCCAGACGCCGTTAAGACAGACACAGGGGCTGGTTCCAGTTTCTTGTTACCGGGGCCCCAGAATCAGGGCCAGGCCAGGAGGGCTAACATGAAGGGAGGGCTTCAGTCCACGGAGGAATTTTAAGTCTAAGTATGACAGGGCAAGAAACCTGAAGCTGGAGCCCAGACAAGAGGGCTGAGCCAACCTGATCATAATTATCATGATGTTAGTGATAAGAATAATAGGCAACATTACTGAGAGCACGAAGGTCTCACACTCGCTGTATACTATCTCATTCAATCATCACAATCCTGAGGGAGCTACTCTCATTGCCCGCAGTTTACAGATTATGAAACCAAGACCCAGAGAGGTCAAGTAACTTGCCCAAGGTCACACAACCACTGAGTTGCAGAGCTAGGATTTTAAGCCAGTGAACACATGGGTGCTGGGTCCTCCGCACAGAACTGACTTCCTGCAGCCCTGCCCGCTGACAGACTGAGGCAGGTCCAGGATTAGAGGACAGCCTTGACCGAGAAGCCCAGGACTGAAACATGAAGCTGAGTAAATAACAGGCCCTGAATAAATGTTTGTTAATTGAACTTGAAGGAAAAAATGCAATTTTCTTTGGGCCCGAGTCAGATGTTATTGCTGCAGCCCCAGTTCAGAATGTCCCTTTTCTGTGGGTATTTTGTGATCTTTATCCTGGTGGTAGAGACAGGCCACATCTGTTCTGTTAATGAACCCCGTCTCCTTGGCCTGGGTGAAGGGGGGCTGGAGGGGGCAGGCACATAACTACCTACAAAAACCATCTAATCAGATGTTGGTGTTCCTGGGCATTCTTTCAAATGGCCCTTTATCGTCGAGGGTTGGATTTCCCTGTGATACAGACCCCATGGTTTTCGGCTGTATAATGATAACTCGCTGGGGGAATGTGGATAGACTGGGGAGCAGCACTGTGGTTTTCCTCTCGGTCGAAGAATTCAGAATGTTGCAGGCCTGATTTCCCGCCATGGGCAGTGATAAGGAGCTTCTGCGGCTGGAGGGAGGTCAGATTCTTTACCTGTAAAAATATTGGCAGTAACTGAAAGGTATACACAGCAAGGAAGGCGGCAGCGGTCGGGTCAGGCCTCCGAGGTAAGCTGCCTGTGCGTCTGTGCTTTGTGGGTGTGTGCTTCTCCTTGCATTCTTACAGTGTGTAGGTATGTGTGTAGGTTCATGCACATGTGTGTTTGTGCATGTGTGGGTAGGTAGTCTGTCTGTCCATCAGGGAGAAATGGTTCTACCTTTCCTCAAATTCTAGTAAGCATAAGCCTTGTTTCAAGACCAAACGCTGCTGATGCCGTGTTTGGCATGTTTTCGTTGGGTCGGGACTCATCGACAAGCACCATTTGTCGGCAGGCCCTCTGCTGGCGCTTAAGCACGTGAAGTCCCTTACAACAGAAAACCCAGCTCTGAGGGGGAGGACTCCCCTCCAGGAGGGGTAGGAGGTGAGGGAGATGAGGCCAGACCCTGGGGTGTGAGTGGGTTGGACTGTGGTGGGCCTGAATCACAGCGGTCTCCTCTCGCCATCAGCCCCTCCGGCCTGCACTGTCCGCCTCAGCAACCAGTCCCCCCACCCCCCAGGCTGGGGTCATCGTCAGCCATTCCCACTCCAGACCCCATCCATCACGTGCTTAGCCATGTGACTTTGGGCAAGTTATTTAGTCCCTCTGAACTCAGTTTCCTTATCTGTAAAATGTGAATGACACTTCCACCAGCTGTGAGGACTAAGTGAGAGCTTTAAAAATTGGCGTTATGGTTAATTCTACCTCCTATGTACCTCCCCCATCTCTCTCTAACCCCACTATGTTACCCTGGCCCAGGCATAGGTCCCCCTGGGCACGCTCCCC
Organism: Micronycteris hirsuta; assembly: GCA_004026765.1. NCBI lineage: Eukaryota > Metazoa > Chordata > Mammalia > Chiroptera > Phyllostomidae > Micronycteris > Micronycteris hirsuta. The sequence goes on along the minus strand of PVJI01003732.1, from coordinate 18,139 downwards.
CGCAGACTGCCTCCAGCCAGACAGTGAGCACCACCACCTGGCTGTCGCCTAAGGCAGGTCTGACCCAGACACGGAAGAGGAGATGGCTGCTGAGCACCGGCCACCAGCCAGTGGTCCCGAGTGCTGGCTGATCCCCTGCATCCAGCTCCACAGCACCCTTGGCCCTCCCAGACTGTAAGCCTCTCAAGGACAAGGATGCTCGTTCTCCTCTGTGTGCATGTACTTGGCAAACAGTAGGCGCTCAATCTGGACTGTTCTCAATAATCGAATGGGAGGGTCTGGTCTGAGCAAGAAAAATGACATCAAGGCACCTGATGTTTGAGGATTTCGTGACCTGGTAAATTGTCTCTGAACCTATCCCTGGCCCATGGCTGACGGGGACCTGGGGGTGCTCTGCTTTGCCAGACACCCCTACACCCATCCTTCAAGTCCCAGCCCTGACATCACCTCCACCCGAAGCTCTCGCTGGCCCCACCCAAACCTGACAGCTCCTCCCCGGAAGCCCTCTCTGGCCCCGCCCACTCCTCCTCCCCTGCCTGTGCGGACTCTGCTTCACCCTCCTCTCCAGCAGCTTGGCTGTCGCCATCTGCTGTGGGTCTTGCCCTCCAGGAGCTCACAGTCTAGCTGTTCGCCTCTCTGTCTCCACCAGGCTGGGAGCACTTTGTGGGCCAGAGCCGAAGCCTGTCTCCTCGGCATCCCCATGCCCGGCAGCAGATCTGGCCCGGTGTGGCCTCAGAGTCCCCTTGACTGTTCACCTGCCTGCCCCATCGCCCCACACCTCTGTGGAGGCTGAGGGGCTCAAACAGAGCTGCGCCTGCAGCGCTCGGGACACCTGTCCTCACCTCTGCCGCCTGGGAGCCCGGGAGAGCTGTGCCTGTGAGGGTGGCTGTGCAGAGCTGAGCAGAGTGTGCTCTGCACAGAGCAGGTGCGTCCTGAAAGGGGGAGACCGGTGGGGCAGGTGGCGCTGACCCTGGGGAGATGAGGTCACCGAGGGTGTAGGGGCTCCAGTGTGTGCAGCACTCCCACTGCTGGCGCGGATCCACCCAGCGAGGCGGACTCACTGCAGGTACTACACACCACCTCCATGAGAACCGGGCAGGGAAGAGTGTGCAATTGCTCCAAGCAGGTGTCAGGACCCCTGGCCGGGCTGGAGCCCCGTCTGGGAGGCTCACTGCAGGAAGGGAACCAACCTTCACACATTCCAGGTTTCTCACCAAGAAACTGCTACTAAAGTAACCAGAGTGTCTCTGCACTCAAAATCAACAGAGGGGAGCAGTATGTCAGCAGGACCCCCAGGGACCCCGTGTCTTCCCACCACAGGCCCAGGCCCCACGTGTGCTGACGTCCCAGTGTCCCAGCTCCAACACAGGCTTAGGACAGACGTAGAGGTCAGAAACACCTGGGCTCTAACCAGCTCCCAGGAACCCACCCTGCCTGCTGGTGGAAACAGAGACGAGATAGACCAAAGGGGAAACAGCAGGTGGCCCAATAAAGCAGCAACATGGGGCTTGTACAGCAATACTGCACTCCCTCTAAGCTCCCCGCATTCCAACTCTGGTCCAGCTGTGTCCCCGTCTGCCCCTGTGCAGGTCTCCTCCCCTTCCCCATCCCCACGTAGGCTCAGGAGACCTTCCCCGTTACCCCTAGCCTGCGACCCATCACATGGAACTTCCCTCTCGTTCTGACATCGCACTTGATTAGAATTACTTCATCAGTCACCTGCCTAGCCTGCCAAACTAAGTGTGGTGAGATCAGAGACTGTGTCATCCTCACTTCTGCATTCTCAGTGCCTGTCACTCAAATAGGGCCTCAGCAACTGTTTGATGATGAATAAATGAGTCCTGAACAGTAGGAGCATCCACAGTAACTGAACACATGACGTTAGAAAAGTTTTCTGTACATAAGACAGTTCCAAATCTGTCTATTGAAGGACTCACTGAATTCCAGCTAAATTGAAAAGCCTCGTTTAGATTTCCTGTGGCAAAGTATTTTAGTTTAAAGGGCAGAAAAAGCAAATTAAAATATTCTACAAACATTCATGGGGAGGGCAGAGCTACCATTGAGAAGATCGAATGATCAGTATCTGCAAAATATCAAAAAGCAGAATAACTTCAAACCTTACCACTGTTTTAAGGATCGGAAGTGGGACTGTTCCCACAGAATGTGGGTAGAAAAGATTATATTCAAGAATTCCATACACAGTTATGTTGTCATTTGTGGGTGAATACTGAAAAACATTTCCAGATATGCAGTGTCGCAGGCACCGTATGATTATTTCTGAGAAAGCTACTCTAGCATCTATACCCATGAAAGGAGAAAGGAATCAAAATCTTCCAGGCAGGAAGAGCTTTTAGAGCTCCAAAATCAATGAAATCAGTAAAAAGCTATGAGAGACAGTGCAAATAATTTAAATATATAATCACTAAGTTGAATGTAAAATCCAAAAACATTTTTCAAAAAAAGAAAGGTAGAATGCTAGGGCCCTGGCTGGTGTAGCTCAGTGGATTGAGCGCGGGCTGGGAACCAGAGGGTCCTGGTTCGATTCCCAGTCAGGGCACATGCTTGGGTTGCGGGCCAGGTCCCCATGAGGGCCATGTGAGAGGCAACCATACATTGCTCTTTCTCCCTCCCTTCTCCTCTCTCTGAAAATAAATAAATAAAATCTTTAAAAAAATAAATAAATAAAAGGACAGAGTGTTACCAAATTTAACTTTTTCTACCAATGTTATAAACAAAAACAGTATCTTCCTTAGGTTTTAATGACTTCATTATATGTGAGACTGAATATTTTTTCTATTATTGAGGTGAACTTCACATAACAAAGCTAACCATTCTGAAACAAACCAGTTAGTGACGTGTGATAAATGCACCACCTCCATCTAGTCTCAGGTCATGCCCATCACTCCAGGGGGAACCCCACACCCAGTAAGCAGTCACTCCCCGCACCCCAATCCTCCCAGCCCGTGGCAACCACCAGTCCACATCTGCTCCCGGTCTCTATGGATTTATCTATTCTGTGTATGTCATTTAAATAGAGTCATACAGTACATGACCTTTTGTGTCTGGCTTCTTTCACTTACCAGAATTTTTTTCGAAGGTCATCCACATTGTAGAACGTATCAGTAACTCATTCCTTTTGATGACTGAATATATTCCACTGTGTGTATTACCACAATTTGTTTATGCAGTTGACCGCAGGAGGACATCCGGATTATTCCCATCTTTTGGCTTTCATTAACAGTGCTGTTGTGCACAGGCGTATAAATGTATTAGTTTGCGTGCGACTTTCAATTCCACTGGATACATAACTATGAGTAGAATTTCTGGGTCTTATGCAATTCTACGTTTTAAGTTTTTGAGAGACTTCCAAACTGTTTTCCACAGTTTCTGAACCACTTTACATTCCCATGAGCAATATACAAGGGCTCTGATTTGTCTACATCCTTATTGACACTTGGTATTTTTTGGCTTATTATTATTTATTAATAATGTAGTTATTCGAGGGGTTATGAAGTGGTATCTCATTGTGGTTTTGAGTCGCGTTTACCGCGTGACCCGTGATGCTGAGCGTCCTGCACGCACTTGCTGCCGTCTGTGTGACTTTGTGGGAGAAACGTCTGTTTAAGTCCTTTGGTCGCTTCCTAATTGAGTTGTTTGTCTTTTTGTCATTGAATTGTAGTTCTTTTTTTATATTTTAGGCATATTCTGGCTACTAGACCCTTGTCAGATATATGATTTGAAAATATTTTCTCCCATTCTTGATACACTTTCTTGATAATGTCCTATAATGCATAAAAGTTTTTAATTTCAATGAAGTCCAATTAATTTATCTTTACTGTTGTTGTTCGTGCTTTTGGAGTCATAGGTAAGAATCCATTGCCAACTCCAGCGTCATGAAGATTTATCCCTGTGTTTTCTTATAAGACTTGTATGGTCTTGCTTTAAAATTTGGTCACGGATCCTGTCTGTGGCGTGAGACAGGGGTCCAGCCTCATTACTTGCAAGTGGGTATCCAGTTCTCGCACCGCCATTTGTTGAAGCGACTACCTGGCACCTTGGCAAGAATTAATTAGCCATCGATGTAGGGTTTTTCTGACTCTCAATTTATTTCGTTGGTCTATATGTTTAGTCTTATGCCAGCACCACACCATTTTGATTAGTATAGCTTTAGTAAGTTTTGAGATTAGGAAGTATGAGTCCTTCAACTTCAGTCTTCTTTTTTGATATTGTTTTGGCTATTCAAACCTGTCACAATTCCATATGAATCTGAGGACTGACTTCACCATTTCTGGAAGAAAAAGAGAGGTCATTGGAATTTTTAAAGACTATTTATTTACTTGTAGAGAGAGGAGAAGGGCGGGAGAAGGAGAGGGAGAGAAACATCCATGTGCAAGAGAAACATCAATTGGTTGCTGCCCCTAACCAGGCACGTGACCTGCAACCCAGGCATGTGCCCTAACTGGGAATCGAACCATCAACCTTTCAGTTTTGGGGACGGCATCCAACGCACTGAGCCACACCTGTTAGGATGGCCATTGGGATTTTGATAGGTATTGCACTGAATCTGTAAACTGCTTTGGGAAATACTACTATCTCAGCAACAATAAGTCTCCCTATCTGTGAACGTTGAACATGAAGTTGTATATTTTTTCACACTGTAGCTTTCTTTGTTATATGCTTTAAACTTCTAGTTGAGCTAGTATTTCCTCATTCCTCTTTTTCAGAATTATCAAAACTACTTAGTGTGTTTTCGCCAGGTAAACCCCAATATTATATTTTTATATTTTTAAGTTCCAAAATAAGAGTGTAGGTATGGTTGCTGGTATCTCCTCCACCTCATAGATTACGGAGAATGAGCGTCCACTTCCCTCCCCAGGAGCGCGATGCCCTCCCCGTGTGCCTTCTCCGCCTTCCCTCGGGAGAGTGCTTTCAGGTTGTCTTCACAGGGCCTTTGGCTTCTTGTCGAGTTTGCTCTTAGGTGTGTTATCCTTTCTTACAGCCATTGTAAATGAAACACGTTTCCATATGCCTTCTAGCTGGTCGGTGTATGTGTATGGGAATGCTATTCACTTTTGTATATCACATTTTTATCCATTTACTTTCATATGTTCTCTCATTATTTCTAGTGGTTTTTGGTTTGTCTTGTGGGTCTGAGGTATCAAGGCATATCACGTGTAAATATTACATTTGTCATGCCCTATCCTGACACTAGCACTCCCTTCTTTCTCCTGGCCTTCCGGAAACTGTCCGGCGGCGGCGGCGGCGGTGCACCCTCATCTGGCTTTGATGGGGGTGCCCCCATGTTCTGCCTCAGGTGTGATAGCTTGTTGGATTGGTCTGTGATGCTCTTCTTTTGGGTTAATAACACAGGGGAGAGGACTTGCCTGTTTCTGTACCTCCCTTTTCACAATGCACTGAGCCGGGCAGGAAAGACAAAAGCACTGAACAGACGAAACCCTCGCCATCTGGAGATTTTTAAACACTCTCCCAAACAACTATTGGGCCAGAAAGAAAATAAAAAATTGAATCCCAGTATGTTTAGAGAATAATGTAAACAAGAGCAGAGCTGCATTAATCAGAAGCCTTGGGAACGTGGAACAACTTAAACTAGCTCAAGTCAAAGGGGAATTTATTGACTCACAAAACAAAACAGCAGATACACTGGGGCGCAGGTGGCCTCGAGCAGGGCTGTGGTCTGTCTGCCCGGCGTCGCTTCGCAGAGCACACACAGAGCCAGGCTCTCTGCAGCCGTCCCAGCCCGACTCCTCCTCGGGCCCGTGCGGCCAGTGCTGGCGGGGCAAGGAAAGGCAGGCTCTCATTGGACACACAGGGGTCGAGCTCAGGGAGGGACCCCGCAACATGGCACCCTCGTGGGGGCACCCCGTCGGCACTGTGGTACCAGCAGCAGTGAAAGGACTAAAGTTGTGAATGATGTATTATTCTTTTCTACATTAAAACAAAGTCAAGGTGAGCTCACACCAGTGTCCTGGTGTGTTTTCCTGAGTAGGAGAGGAAGCATTACAGCTGCCACCCCCACCCAGGGGATCCCCAGGTGTGCGGCTCAGGTCTGCGTGAACCCCAGGGTCTCCCCATCCTCACGTCACTTGGATGGCTGCGTCTCTGAGGGATGGAGGAAACAGGGGCCCGGTTCGCAGCCGTCTTTGTGCCACTGCTGCATAGATTTAGTGAGCGCCTCCTGTCTGCGGTGGGGATGCAGGTCCCAGGAGCTAGTAGAGGGGCCGGTACAGGCTCATCCCCTGCCGCTCCCTCCCCGAGACTCCCACTGTAAGAAGTGGACCTCAGTTTCTTGCTGTTTCACACCTCATCCACACCCACACTCACACCTGTATTCACCTCATTCCCTCTCCTGGTGCCTTTGCATCTGTTGTTGTCCTGCCTGGATTGCCCTCTACTTCCTGGCAAACTCCTCCTCGTCCTCCTCCCAGACACAGTTCAAGGGCCCCTCCTTGTGCGAAGTGCGCCACGCCCAGCAGAGCCGACTCCTCGCTCCTGAGCTCCCACACACCTGGTGCCCACCTGCACTTGCCGCACCCTGCGTGCACATCCACGTCCCTTACTGGACTGTCATCCTTCATTTCTATATGGAATGAATGAATGGTGGCAATTATTACAACTGAGTGCATTGCTCAGGCGCCAACACCCTTGGGGTGGGCATGGTGCCCACTGACAATCTGGAGAGAAAAGCCCAGAACTGAAGGCAGACCTGCCTGGCACACAGTAGGCCCTCAGTGAATGGCCACTGTGTCTTCCAGTTCTGATGGAGGCAGGGTGAGTGGAGGACCTCGGGGAGACACCACAGGCTGAGCCTCAGTTTCTTCATTGCCTTTCTGTTTCCAGGAATCCCACAAAAGGCAAGACCCTCTGCACCTCCTTTAGAAAAGTCTCTCATTCTGTTGAGCCTTCCATTGTGAGAAGTTGGACAGACCTATGGTGGGGGAGCTCGGTGGCAGCCTGTCACTTTCTGAGTTGCCCCAAAGGCCAGAAGGCGCTTTCAGATTGGTGGGTTTTCTTCACAGAAGCACTTGTTCTTTTCTTTCCCTTGGCCCCACATTGTCTCTCGGACAACACTGCAGGTGTTGGGCAAAGCTGGTGCGCAGGGAGGTGGCTTCCGACTATGGCTGCACTTTTACGAGGCATCCCAGCCAGGAGTTGTAAGGACCACCTGGGCTGGGAGGCTTCAGCCACGGGAGGGCCCAGCTGCATTTCCAGTGGACAGATCTGATGCTCGGGCCTTCACACATAGTGAACCTGCGTGTCACAGAGGGGCTGGGACTCGGGAGGCAGGTGGGCCCCAGCTCCAGGGCCTGCGCTTCTCCCTGGCTGAGTGGACATCATCTGCGGAGTGGGAAAAGCACTCCTGCCCTCCAGGGCTGTTGTCACTGTGGAGACGGTGCAGTGAAACCCCCTGAAGGGAGCATCTGCCTGCCCATGGGGGAGGCACAGCCGCGGGGGGCCGGAGTCTGGGTTCCAGTCTCGCTCAGCCAGTACTAGCCAGGTGACCTTGGGCAGGTTGCTTCTCCTCTCTAGGCCTGATTCTCCCCTTCAGTAAATTGGGGACAACGGAAGGAGGTGAGAGGTGATACCTGAAAAGCTGTAAGCGTGACGTCTGGCACATGGCGATAGGTTGATATGTGTCTGACTTGTAGAACATCTCAGTAAACCGTAGTGTTCACTCCCTCGCTCCCTGCTCACCACTCTAATCATGCTATTACTTAGATCTGGCGATAGTTTAGGGGTTCAAAAAGGCAGAAGCAACTGGCAATCTGAGCGCGGGCTAAGACTCTCACCCGCGGCTGGTAGAATGCAGAGCAGTTCGGCTGTGCCGCGTGGAGATACTTGTCCTCTTCTCCAGGCCTCTGTAATCCCACCCCTCAGGTTCGCACAAGAGAAATGAAAGCTGATGTCACACAGAAACCTACACACAGATGTCTGCAGCAGCATTATTCATAATTACCACCAAACGTCCCTCACATGGAAAATGGAAAAGCAAGCTGTGGTGCATCCGCGCAGCCAGCAGTAAAAAGGAACGAACTATTGACAAACACAGCAACGCGGGTGAATCCGAATGATCTAAGATAAAGAAGCCAGGCCTAAAAAACATCACACCGCACACCGCATGCTTGCAGCAGGAACAGTGACGGAAAGCAGGGCTCAGACACTTGCACACCCACGTTCACAGCGACATCAGTCAAAACAGCCAAAACTGAGCGCGAACCACGCGACGCCCATCAGTAGATGAGTGGATAAACTGAATGTGGTCCATGTGCGCGAGGGGGGACCATTCAGCCTTAACAAGGAAGCAACCTGTGACTCACGCCGCAGCATGGAGGAGCCGTGAGGGTGTTGTGTTAAATGAAACGAGCCAGACACAAAAGGACGAACGCTGTGTGATTCCACTCGCGTGAGGTGCCCAGAGGAGCCAGACCCGTGAGACAGAAAGCAGAGTGGAGGCGACCAGAGGCTGGGGGAGAAGGGGGGGGCTCACATACTGCTTAGTGCGGACAGAGTGCCTGTCGGAGATGATGGAAAGTCCTGAAAGTAGATGCTGGCGAAGGTTGACAACGTTTGAGTGTATTAATGCTGCTGAGGTACCCACTCAAAGTGGTAACTTTATGTCTACTTTACCACAGTTTAAAAGTAAGCTATAGAGACAGAACAGACCAGTTACTGGCAGGGGTTACGGGGGGCGGGGGGAGGAACAGGGCACGACAGGGGAACGTCAGGGATGATGGAACTCCTCTGTGCCTTTAGTCATCATGGCGATCACATGACAGTTCATTTGTGCAGAGAAATGTACCCCAAAAAGAACGAACTTGTACTCGACGTAAATTTAAAATTGAATTTTAAGAAAAGACAGAGGCGTTACAGCCAGGCTCTCACCCCTCTTGCTGGTGTATTCATTGGGCCAACAAATATCTGTTCACTCCATCCGTGTGCCAGGAACCCTGTCCCCCCGAACCCTCGGGTGGACACGGGGCGGACACCCCGCCCAAGAGCAGGAGGAGGTAAAAGAACACGGTGGCCATCACAACAGAACTTCGACAAAAACCACGTCAATGAGTCTTCCCTCGGAGAGCGGCTCTGGGCGCTCCAGTACCTTCTCAGGTGTTTGCTAGTTAAGTATGTTTGTGCGGCAACCTTGTACACCTGCCTCCTTTCGTCTGCCTTCCTCCGACGCTCTGGTTTTTGGTTTTGTTTGCACGTTTTGTTCCCGCGCCCCCATCCCTTGAGCTACGCTGTTTTAAAACCTGGAAAACAGTCCATGTTTGGGGGTTTTCCCTGAGTGTCCTTGGCCTGCCTCAGGGCAGGGGCCAGGGTCTCGGTCAGCCTGCTGTCAGCTACTCCCTCGCGGGTTCCCAGAGCTCAGCTACGAGAGTCCGCCCCGGGGACTTCCGGGCAAGATGGCAGAGTAGCACAGGTAGGCTTGTTTATACCAGCACCACCACAAACACGGAATGCTTTGCCTCTGGATGCTAGGACATTGCTACCTTATGACAGCTACGACATCACCAGGCAATAGGAATTTTTAGCCCCATACCAACGGTCCGTGGTCCGTTGTCATTGATAAGATGTCGTCTGTGGCACATGACTGCAGTTCAACTCTCTGATGTGAAACCAAGGAAGCCGAAGGTCAGAGAGATGAAGGAGCCGGTCTGAGGTGGGGAACCGTTAGGGCCGATCTGGTTCTCAGCAGGAATGAGGCTTCCTGGGCAGCCACCTTTCCGCCTGAGTCTCTGCTGTTTTCCTCACTGCCTCGCAATGTTCTTGGTTTGGCCTTTTCCGACTCATAAAGGATCTTTACTCCAAAGAGCTCAAGGCATAACCGATACAAATTTTGAGCCAACTTTGCTTAACTATAACCCAGCAGCAGAAATGACTAGTGAGAGGAGGGGGTGGGGTGGGTGCTGGGCAGGGAGTGAGCAGAGATGGAGAAGGGGTTGTGCCTGCTGCGTGGCTGGGAGAAAATATTCCAGAACACGGGAACTGATGTGTGATGGGGCGTGTATTGTTGCAGTCACTGCATGATTTTTCTAATGAGTTGGCTTTTACTTAATGAAACAATTCTGTTCTTGGTGCATTAAATAACACCAACTGTAATCATAATAGCCAGTGATAAGTTCTATGTATGTTGCATACCAATTAAAATGTGTGTACAGTCACACAGACACACAAAAAAATACTCAGTTCAGTTACAAGTGAGAGAGGCTGATTTCAACATAAAAGGGAAGGTCCTGGTGGAGCAATCTTAAAGCCCACAGGTGGGGCCACCTTCAGGCATGGCTGGATCCAGTGACTAATTAGTGTGCTCAGTATTCTCTGTCTCTGTATTTTTCTTCTTTCCATCTCCCTCAGGTCCAGCCCTCCCTTTGAACCCCAACTCTGTCCTCAGCCAGGCCAGAGGGAGGCCACTGTACTCCCCACAGTCCATTTCTTTTTCCAGTTTTCCTCATGAGAAGAGATTTGTCAGGTCATACTTAGATGCCAGCATCCATGCAGAAGGTGAGGGAACAGGCCCCTCCCACCTGGAGGGCCTGGGTGGGCTCCTCCCTCACTCAAGGCCACCCTCCCTGGACACCCGTCTTGTTCTTCAATGCTCTCAGCCCAGCGAGACAGGGTAGTCCCTGACCCAGGGCCCCGCCCACGCCACCGAGTGATGACCCTCCTCACCCTCTGCTGTATGTGACTGAGCAAACATCCCAGTGAGTGACACCAAAGGCAGCTTCTCCTCCATTTCTTCTTCACTCATCTGTTTAATAGGAGTGCTCACCCAGTGCCAGGCTGCGGGGGCAAGGGACTCAGATCTGCTGAGATCGCGGCTCAGGAGGCCCTTCTGTGCAAGAGCCACGGGCCAGAAACAGGCCTTTTAGTTCCACAGTAGCGAGCGAGCAAAGGTCTCACTGGAACTCAATCTGGAAAATAGAGACCCCCAGATAACTCGTTTTTAAAATTGTATCTCCTACTTAATGATGTGTAAGTTACTATTACAACTCTGAGAGAATTTGTAAAATGAAAAAAGGGGGTCTCATTCCCCTTCTTGGCTGAATTTTACCAATAAAGTTACGTGAACGCCCATTTGGGTTTTCCTATCAGGCCGTCACAGCCTGTCGCTGAGGAGACATCCCTGCTCAGATTCCCCGGGCTTCCAGAATGAATTTCCCCACAAGGCTTGCTTGGTCTTCCTTCTGCCTGAATCATTGTGTCTTGAAGTGGCCCCCATGTCCTTGTCCTTGGCAGTGTCCCTTCTCCAGTCAATCCCAGGCAAACTCCGTGGGAGCCAGCCCTAATCACATATGATGGGGGCGTCTGGTCCGAGCGGCTCTCTGACATCACTCAGAAGCTTCATGAACGTCCGCATCTCTGACAAGGTTGCCATTGCTCTCACAATGGATTTGTGTCATTTGATTTACGGTCCCAAGAACACTCGTCAACCAGCAGGTGCATTGACACCACACAGGGGTCATGCAGACACAGCCTGGCAAGGGCAAGGGCAGGAGGAGTGGGCGCAGGCGCTGATTCCATGAAGGGCTAGCTTAGTCATTGCTGCATTTGTGCTGAGGTGGCAGCTTCTCTCGGTGAAGCCGCAGGTATTGCCCCATGAGGGCCCCTACGCGGTGCCTCGGGGTGGTTTTTCTCCTGGAACGTAAATCTGATCATTGCAGCCCCAGTGCCTTACACCCTGGCCCAATCTCAGTCCTTCCTCCCAGACCCCTTCAGTGAGGCCCCCAGGTGGAGCCCAAGCTCCTTGCTCAGCCCGGCCCGGCCCGTCTTGAGTCTTACGGTCTTTGTGCTCGCCCCACCCGGGTTCACATCTCTGTGGCTTTGCCCACAACTCCCCTTCCTCCTCCGATGCCCCTCCAACTCCTGACAGTCGTCTCCTCCTTCCAGGCCCCACTCAGGGGTCTCTCCTCCACAAAGTCAGGGCCGATTCCTCCCTCCCGAGGCCCCACGGGTCTGGTCACAGCCACTGCTCTTATGCCAACACGCTGCCACGCCATCGCCAGCCCGCCCCCTGCACCAGACCCCTCGTGTGCTCCCAGGACCAAACGTAGAATGTTCATTCAGTTAAAATGAAGACAGGGAGAAGGAAAAATCCACACTTGGGGTCCAGGGAGAGCTGTAGCACTCAATCTTAAAACTCTCCCCCAAGCTCCATTGCCAAGCAGTGAGGGTGACTGGCCCCCCCTCAGCCCCCACACCTGGAGCGGTCCCATGGGGTGTAGAGGGGTGCTTCCGCTCTGCACCAGCACTGCCAAGCGGCATCATCTAACTGTGTGTGGTCCTGGGGCTGCTGTAACAAATTGCTATAAATTTGTAGCTTGAAACAACGCAAATTTATTCTCTCACAGTTCTGAGGATCAGAGGCCCAAGTGAGCTTTAAGCCAGTAAAATCAAGGTGTCGGCAGGACTGGTTCCTCCTGGAGGTTCCAGAGGAGAATCCGTTCTGCCTCTGGAAGCTGCCTACATCCCTTGGCTTGTGGCTGCATCACGTGAACCTTCGCCCTGCCGTTCCTTGGCCGGCCCGCTCTGACCTCCTGATCCTCTCATCAGGCCCCTGTGACCAGTCAGGTCCCCTTGGCTCCTCAGCATACTGTCCCCATCTCTGTGCCTTTCATTTCATCCCGTCTGCAGAGTTCCTGTGGCCTTAGGTGTCAGTTTCCCAGGATGGCCACGACCAAGTGCCACACACTACAGAAATTTCATCTTCTGGTCTTCGGACTGAAAGTCCAAAATCAAGCTATCCACAGGGCCTTGCTCCCTCTGCAGGCTCTAGGGAGGGCCCTTCCTCTCCTCCTCTTCCCGCTTCCGGGGGGACCCCAGCCCCCTTTGACTTGTAGCTGCACCGCTCCGATTTCCATCTCCATCTGCACACGGCCGCCCTCCCTCTGCATGGAGCTGTGTGTGTCTCTCTGTCCTTACGAGGACACCAGTTGTATGGGATTTAGTGCCCACCCTGGCCCTATGTGACCTCACCTGTACTGATACACCTGCAAAGGCCCTGGTTCCAAATAAGTCCGTTCTGAGGTTCCGGCCGACACGGATTTCGGAGGAACAATAGGCATCATACTGGACCCCAGATGTGCACATTCTCCCGTCATGGGAGGTGGCATACATACGGGCAGGGGATCAGGGCGTGGACACTTGAGGAGGGCCACTAACCCTCACCACAGTTAGGCGGGGCAGGCACAGTTACCTCCACTCCACGAGCAAGGAAACCAAGGCACAGAGGGGAACCGGCCTGTCCAATGTCGCAAGCCGGGACTTCGAGCCAGGTTTTCTGACATAAGCCCCATGCTGTCAACACGCCAGCACAGCTGCATGCCTGACGCGGTGCTCAGAGAAAGCTCCAGACTGAGCGCCCAAGTCCCCCCTCACTTCGGGGCCCCTGACTAGGTGTGCTCCCTCCCATCCCTCCTCCCTCCCTGATCCCAGCTCAGCACAAAGCCACTGCCCTGTGACAACTGTGAAGGGGAGGAGGTGACATTCATCAAGCCCTCCCTATGCCAGTACTGCCATCTATGTCATCAGTTCTAATTGCTACAAACAGCCCTGAAGCGTCAGTATTAGTAGCTCCATTTTACAGATGAGGAAACTGAGGTTCAGAAACGTCCATGTTTTTTAACAGCCAGGCCAGGCCTGGGCCCCTGATGGTCCTGCCAGGCTGGTCCCGTGCTGCAGAAGCTCAGCACACCCATTCCTGGAGACTGCGTGTGCAGGCGGCTCCAGGGCAGGCTGCATCCCAGAACACCTCCCCCACCAAGGGACAGGTGGCCCCATCTCACCACGTCTTTAACATTTGCTCATTGGACACCAGGGAAGCCCCAGATGCTCAGCTGTCCTACCCTTTGAAGTCCACGCCAAGCAGCCCTGGCAGGAGCCCCCCGGATGGGCAGCGCCGAGAGCCCGGAGCAGCTTAGCAGGACCTCAGCTCAGCTGGGCCCTCCGCCCTTGGCCTTGCCCGGGGGCCTGAGATTCCAGCCCTGCTGCTGTCCAGTCTGGAACCGTGGGAGTCATTTGTCTCTCTGGGCCTCAGTTTCCCCATTTGTAGCCTGAGAGGATAAGGCTGCCATCCTTCTCTCTGCCTGTGAAAATGGGTACAGGAACCAGGGAACTGAGCTTTGAGTGGAAAAACAGTAGTTGAGACTTAATTCCTTTTGCTCCAAAGATGTGGATCTTCAGGCCACACGGTCCTGGGCACAGCCAGACAGCATGTGCAGGCCAGAACGCCAAGGCTTTTGAAATGCATTCCTCTCTAGAAGCAGAATAGTAAGCAGGCCTGTGAATCCAGTTTTATTGGTTGGAGATGTTTGGGAGGTGAGCTAGGAGAGGGTGGGCAGAGGCCGGCCCGCCATTCCGAGCAGCAGCAACGGCGGGGAGCAGATCCTCTGTGAGCCGCTGATTAACATGTGCCAGCCCCGCGTAAACCTCAGGCATGGGGCCCCCTGCACGGGGACCCCTGCACAGGGCCTGCCCTCCGGGAGCCCCAAGCCTCTCAGGACAGCCAGCCACGGGCAGATACTGACTGTGGGCTGTGTGGGCATCAAACCCTCGGGCCTCCCCTGGTTGCCTGGCCCTGTCTCTCGGGCAAGTATGGTGCCCCTCTGCTTCCTTCCTAGGAGTCCCCCTTCCTCCTGTCCTCCCAGGTCATTCACCACCAGTGCGGGTGGCCTGGGGCCACACTGTGCACCTGCTGCCTGGGGACAAAGGAGTTATGTCCTGTCTTGGTCTTGTCCTTCCCAACGCGGAGGGCAGGGTCATGGCAGGCCCGCCCCACCCTCGGCACAGGGGACAGTGGTTGAAGAGAGTCTGACTGGCGGTCCCCAGGTGCCTCCCTGTGCACTGACGCCCCGTCCCACATCATCGGGCTGATGCTGGGGCACCTTTCGAGCAAAATGTTTGAGGCTCATTCATTTAACTAGATGACAATCTGCAGTGGGAGTTAAAAGACCCAGGTTTGGACTGTGAGTCCCCAGGCTCCTGTCCCCAGCGAAACGATGGGGAGCAAGCCCTGGAAACGCTCTGTGCCGTGGGGAGTGTGCTAGCCACAGCGATGTGCCCTGAGGAACGCTGCTGGCACGCCGTGAACTCACACCAGTGTGTCCTTCCTGGCACGGACGCGTCACTGGGTCCCACCCTCCCGGGGCCTCCTCTGCTAAGGCGGCATCTTCTCCGGAACCGTCAGCGCGGCTGGGAGCGAAGGGGTCTCAGTGACACCTGTGCAGGGGTAGAAGGACACCATGTGGCTGGGACCCGTCATGGGAGCTGCTTTTAGGCTGGGGGTGGGAGCAGGTGAGAGGGCGGTGGGGGCCGAAGGCCTCAGCACGCTGCTGTCCTGCTGTCCTGCTGTCCTGCTCTACTGGTTAGTCCCCATGGGATGCAGCTCCACGTGCACCGCTCACGCTGGGCTGGCGTGCTCAGCGGAGGCTCCTCCGTGCAGCCAGCGGTCAAACTTGTTCGCTGCCTGTTCGGAGCCCTGGGTGCCTGGCTCTGGCACATGCCACAGCCACAGAGCTCTGGGTCCCACCGGGCCTCAGCCTGGCGGATGGGTGTTCCTGTAGTTCTCTGAGACGGGGGCTCTCTGGACACGACCTGTCTTCCAAACCCTGCTCATGTGGGGCAGGAACCATTCTAAAAATCATTCAGTTCAGAATTGCTTTGCTGAAATAAATGAGAAGTCGCATGACCAAGGTTACGACCTTCATCGCCGATCCCCGTGCAGACAGGCAGATCCCATGGGCCACTCACGCCGAGTGGGGACAGCAGTTCATGAGTCCTGCCCGAGGCCATCTGCTGGCGGTCACCCTCTCACCGCATGAGTGATCTGGTTCCAGGGACAGGTGGGAGAGATGGGTGACATGCTGTCAGATGCCTGGGGACAGGGACTAAGGCCCTGAGCAGGGCGATTTGGCTTCTCCCCACTGATTTCGGGAAGGGCAGCCAGAGCCACTTGGCCTGGGGGAGCACCAGCCGTGGGGCTGTGCGCACCCGGCCCTCCGTCTCACCACGGGGAGCTGCCAGTCTGCTTTCCGAGGCTGCCGCCGCATTCCCGTGGCCGCGTGGGAGCTCGCCGCTCCTCCCCTCTCACCAGCGCGTGTTCTCCCCAGTCTCTCTGAATCTAGCCACTTTCGTGGGTGTGAAGTGGCACCTCATTGTGGCCTCCGATTTGCATTTCTCTGGTGGCTAATGATGTTGAACCTCTCTTCTTGCGTTTGTTAGCCATTTGTTTATCTTCTTTGGAGACACATCTATTCAAATCTCTGCCTATTTTTTAATTGAGCTATTTGGGGTTTTATTGTTGTGTTATTAGGCTCTTTATATACTCTGCATATAAGTCCTGTATCAGATATATGATTTGCAGATGTTTTCTCCCATTCCGTGGCTGCCTTTCCATTTCATGATGGTGTCCTTTAAAGCACAAATGCTTTTTAAAACTTTTGATGAAGTCCAATTTGCCCACTTTTTTTCTTTGATTGCTTGTGCTCCCAGTGTCCTAATCGAAGGTCACAAAGATCTATAGCTGTTTTCTTCTAAGATGTTTATAGTTTTATCTACATCGGTCTTTGACCCATCCTGAGTTCATTTTTTGCATGTAGTGTGAGGCAGGGTGTGAGACCAACTTCATTCCTCCACTTGTCCCAGCCTCGTGTGTCGAGAAGAATATCCTTTCCCCGTTCAGGTGTCTTGGCGCCCTGTCAGAACAGACAAGTCTTAGGACCCTTTCTGAATAAGAGCCCGCCGCCGCCGCCACGACGCGGCCCGCAGGTAACCCCGGATGCACACAGCATCATGAGGCCTCACCAGGCCCTCAGTGGAGCTGTCCCTGCCCCGCGGCACCCTGCGCAGGTCGAGGCAGGGCAGGAAGGGGGTCTGTGCTGGAAGACCCTGGGGAGGACAGCTGAGCAGAATGGATGGTGTCACCTCTTCCTTGACATGGCTCCACCTCTGAGCCTGGGAAGGAAATGTGCCCGGAGCACACACACAGGGGACCGGCTGTAAAATGGTGAGCCGCCCTGCTCCTTGCTGCCTTCCTGCAGCCGGTCATAGCCAAAGTGGCCCCATGTCTGACAGTTTGGGACAGCCCTAATTTATGCCTGTTTCCCACGATTGTTAATCAGCTCCTTCCTCTCTTAAGACACCTCGGTTTGGATTGTAAATGACACAGTTCCCCTGGTCAGGCTAGGTAAAGGCTAGGATGGGATGTGTGGGTGGCCCAAACCTTGTGCCCAGAGCCCGAGGCCAGCCTTCCTGCCGTCCGGTCCCACTGACAAGGAGAGCTGCACTTGCACTTCAGAGAGCTCAAAGCCTCAGCCAACATGGCCTGGACCCCACAAATCCTTCCATGTACACAGCGGGGGGCAGGGCTCGCAGCCCCGGGGGGGCTCGAGCAGCAGAGAGGCCTTCTCTGGGCGCTTCGGGATCGGCCCCGATGGAGAGCTCACCGGGGTCCCGGCCGGGCAGCCCAGCTCCACTCAGAAGGGCCAGGAGGGGCACACTCGACCCTGGCCCTGCCACCCCGTGTGCCCGTCCCCGAACTCGAGGATGTGGTCGACCTGTTTCTTCACACCCGCCTTGGGCTCACCAGGGCCTCAGGAGAAGCCGTGTGATGTGCAGGCCTCTGTGGCTCTCCTGTCACTAAGCGATGAATAAATCTCTGGAGGAGCCCACAGACAAGAGGGGAAGGCACTTCTGTATCAAGGGAGTCACGTTTTACATCTAACTGATGTAAATCCAGCTGTACCTGGTAGGGCAGGGGCTCCAAGTGCAGCAGAGCAAAAAGAGAGAGAAGTAACTGAAGCAGTGCCGGCAGGGCCCCTCTGCGGGGAGGGATGAGAATCTGCACCCCCTCCCCCGTGGGCAGCAGCTCCCAGGAGCCCGTGCGCACATCGGACCATCTGGGTGAAGGCTGGCGTTTCCATACGGCTTACCCTTTAAAAGCAAACTGAAGAACTACTGTGACTAAATGCAGGCGTTGCTGCGTGCTCTGACTCTCTGTGTAGCTGCCACACTGTGGAGAGTGTAGCAAAATCCCATGCTGAAGCGGGGTAGGCTTCCTGGAGGAGGCGGCCTAGAGCTTGGTTCAGAGGACAGTGGGACTTAGCTGGTTGCAGGAAGGGGTGGC